>JASEVX010000005.1:77682043-77703857 GCA_031761405.1 Serripes groenlandicus
CATAAGAACTTTCTAGGTTAAGGGTCCTCACTGTAAGGGTATTTGTAAACGTATCAGAGAACGTAATGAGGTTTTCAATTATATTCTGCTTTACAAAGTCATTTTGTCAACTAGGGGAGTGAATTGGTGAAAGATGATCAGGGGTTATTGAGGTAGCAGTCCCGTCCCACCTGTTGAGTGTCGTTGTCTCTTCTTCGCGTTACTCGTCAATAATGAGTGTTGGCTATTCAAGTGTCCGCTAGTGTTGTTGACAGTAACATGGCTCTCTTCCTCAATCGCTTTGAACAAACGTTTTTTTTTTTTCCGCTAATTTAATCTCCATTCTACCTACTGCAAATACCAACAAACAACTCGAGGAGAGGTTTTTTATCGGTGAATAACCGGAAGAAATTAGAAAATTATGATCAATTTGCATGTCAAAACTGCCAAAAATGCTGCCTAAAACTTTCCCAAAATGTGACAACAAACTTATTGCATTTGTTGTCATAAGTTTGTTGTCATAGCTGTTAAAACCTGGGTGCAATATATTGCATTAGTTAGAAATGTTGGAAAAAATATTTGGGTCACTCACTATGGAAAAGGGCCAATAATCGCGGCACGCAATATATTTTGCAATGAATGATTACTAAAATGGTACAAAGTGTATCTGGAAAGTACAACAGTGATATTGTAAAATTGTGTTGCTGTGAAACCATTACCGCCTTATTTCTAAGACCTTGCACGATCCGACTTCTGTCAGGTTCAAACATAAAAAATATCTGTTCTGGTCATAGATATCGAGCTTTCGGTTCTAACGTTCATTAGTATTTCTTATATATCGTCTTTGCTTTTCAATCTTTTACACAAACCTGTATTGACAAGAACACGGTCAATACACTCTGAATGGATTTTACCCTTTCACAATTGCAGACACACCTAATTTATATCAGACGATTAAAATAGATATTGTAGCGAAAGGAAAATTGCCACACTGTATTTAATAATCTTATTTCATTTTTAGAAATGTCCCATATGTGTGCCTATACTTGTTTAAAGTAGTCTGGTGTAGATGGTGTTTGTTTGTGCTTTATATCATAAATGACGTCGCCGGAGTGTAATAAAGCCATTGAATAAATTGCGTATTCAACTAGTGTAATAACAATGCTACGTAACGTGACGTCATAACGTAACGTTTAGCGTTGTAAATACGCTCGCTTTATAGCGACGTTTATATGGATATAGTGCTGTAAACTATTTAAAAATTAGTATTTATGATATAAAAAGAACATTTCATTCGTGGTCATTCAATACGAAATTTATTAAACTCGTTTTCTAAAAGTGATAAAAACTCGCCAAGGCTCGTTCTTATCAATTTCAGAAAACTCGTTTAATAAATTCCGTATTGAATGACCACTCATGTAATATCCTCTATGTATATAGGAAAGTGTTAATAAGTTTCTAGTGTTTTATGAGACTCGGCAGCTGTAAATCTCCTGAATGAAGGCAGATTATGTTAGTTTTTTATGAGACAAAAAATAACATCAGGGATGTAGATAAGAATTTTGTAACAAAATTAATAAAATTAAGAAATCCCAATACCTGCGTCTTCTAAACCAGTCATTTTTCAAAATACAAAGACATTCCAGTTGTTCAACGTATCTCTAACTTAAGTTTACGTTTTAAGCTTTCAGAATATGTATGTTTTGTTTATTTGCCAAATGTGACTTCAAAGTTTTATGCTTCAAAAGGTGAACATTTTGACAACATTTTATTTCTCCATGTGATATTTTAACCAGATAATAGGTGTTCAGGTGGAGTTGCTTATCCTCTTATTTACGTCTCTGTTATCTACGTCCCTGATAACATCCTTTTCATTCAAAACAATACTTCGAATATGAGCCGTCCCGCGAGAACACCAACGTTGTGGACTCTGCGTAAAGTATCGACCCGGATCAGCCTAAGCATGCCGTGAAGGCTAACCTGGACAGACAGTTTTCACCTCCTGTGGATTAACTGTTTCAGGAATCACTACTCTATCTATCCCCCCTTAGACGGAATGTGTCGGCCGGATCAGTCTGCGCGGACAGCGCAGGCTGATCTGGTCGATACATTACGCAGATATATTGATATGAGCCGTCCCGCGAGAAAACCAACATTGTGGACTCTGCGTAAATTATCGACCCGGATCAGCCTAAGCATGCCGTGAAGGCTAACCTGGACAGACACTTTTTGCCTCCTGTGGATTTTCTGTTTCAGTAATCATTACTCTATTCCATTTAGAGGGAATGTGTCGGCCAGGATCAGTCTGCGCAGGCTGATATGATTCGATACATAACGCAGATGCCATATTGTAGGTTTTCTCGCATGTTAAATTCAGTATTGACAATTCGCATTTGGCATCATTTAAACATTTAAAGTAACATCGGCGTATAACTATTGGGACCCAAGTTTTTAGCAAGGGGCTCGTTAGAGGTAATTGCTAAAGTAGGGGAAATCCGAAGACACTCATCATTTTGAGACTGGAATCTAGACTAGTGTTTTACAATATCGGCATTGAATTACTTTACATCTGTCTTTCTATATCAGCTCTCCATTTCATGAAGATGTCTTGGTAGTTGCAGATCGTATATAATGTCAATAAACTGAGTGGATGACTGTGAAATATTTTTTCAAAATGAATGGACTGTTGCTAACTAATGCCCATGTCGGTTCTTTCGAACCGCCAAATAGTTCCTGTCTAAAAATCAAAATGCGGTAGCTTGATAGAATAAATACATAATATTCTCAACCGAAATTAACCAAAACAACCCCAGAAGACGGAATAAGATATTCGCTTGTCACGCGGGAGACCAGGGTTCTCTGGGAAACTCCTTCAAAATGTTGGGATTTGAAATTATTTCAAAAGCAAAGCATTTAAAACTTTTCACCTATGCGTTGTGAAACACTTTAAGAATTTGATTAATTCGTTTGTATGATGTTTTACATCGCTTTAAACAATATTTCAGTTATATCACGCTGAAGAAAATGTAGATAACACAAGGATTTATTTCTGCTTTGATAGTAGGATTGGACTCTCAATATATTTAACATTGTTAGGCAATTGTGATTTTGATTTGACATGTATGCCATGTATATGTGTTAAGTACATAAACAAAAACCCGGCTAAAATCCATTGTAAATCAAGAGGTGTGCTTAGCAGAAACTATCCAGATAGCAAATGCGCATATGTATGTCAAATGTTAGTATATCGATAGACCACCATACGGTGTGTACAGTTCAGTAGGCGTATTTGAAAACAGCATGGTAAAATGTGATCAATATGACAAAAAATAATAAATACATGTACACTTATTTGACACAATGTTTACAAACTTGTCAAATTGCGCAGGTTAATTTTCAGCACTATTAACACCTTGAACAGAACTTGGAGGCATTTATTTATAAGCCAGTTATCTCCATTCCCATAATATTTCTTGTATTCTGTATTTAAATTTGACTATATAGAGAAAGTTGCCATATTTTTGACAAAATGTTTTCAAAGTAATCTGCTGCATATTTCTTTTAAGTGGGTATATGAAAACGACTGAAGGATCTGTTTGTGTACTTACATATGTGCAATGTCAGATAAGATAACACTAATTGAGACTTATTCCCTAGTCATCCCTTTCTCACATATAGTAAATCTGCAGCAGACGACTTCGAAAACATCAGATGAAAAATATGGGGCATCTTCATGAATGAAACTATTCAATAGAGCGGCAAATATTGTGGCAAAAGGAGAAATATCCAATCACGAGTAATTTCTCGATTGTATATAATGTTTTGGAATGTCGACTGCTACATATGCGTCTGCACCCAGCTGCATGTTCGGAAAAAATGGGTTTAGGTCAACTTTAATGCGAATAAAGCCGAGAAACAGGAACACGTGTTATTGAATATTGGCGACGAGTCAAGATTTAGACCAGCCGGTCTCGAATACCTACAATACGATCAGTTTCCCGAAGCCAAAAACTAGCATATCGTGGAAAGGGTCATGCTGAACCTATGAAGAATTTTAAAACATAAATATGTTATGGTATTCGTATTTATTCCTCCGCACACCGCATTAACATATATGACAACTGAGACGGGGCCTCCGAACTGTGTGTGTATAAACGTAACAAGACCGCATATATTGATAATCATGGGCAATTTATTAAGAAAAATGCCAAAGACTTACATATCTGTGAGTCTTTACCTTTTCAACAGTTTGAGCAGTTCCTAGTTTTCCCATGCTATTTACACCTCTTTTTACAATATAGAAATACAAATGCTAAAAACTTACATATCTGTGAGTCTTTATACCTTTTTCAACCTGTGAGCAGTTCAAAGTTTGTCTATGCTATTTACACCTCTTTTTACAATATAGAAATACAACATAAATCTTGCCTGCACATCGATGCTATAAAAAAATCCAAATTAATACAGCTTTACAGAAACTTCTTAAACCTTCATTTTCTCGTTGGCGAACAGTGCAGACCGGATCAGACTACGCGGATACGGCAGTTGATCTGGATCTACACTGATTGCGAATGATTTACGGTTTGATTTCACAGAGCACCGCTTAAATGGTTCCCATACCTGTGATCCGGAATTCCAAGCAGGAAAGCGGGATTCAGCATAAAAAGTCCGGCGAGCAGATACGTTATTGAAACGAGTACGAAAATCCATTTCTGGTACAACTTGAAGCCTCCTATAGTTTCCAATACATTGTCAAATTGAATGCTCTCTTCTTATTCCGCATATTTCGCCTGCTCCTCTTTCGACATTATAACCACTCGTCAAAAACCGCGTTGAAAACGTAAATATCTCAAGACTAACGTAAAAACGATGTAATTGTAGACCTATATTATATTAAAAGTGATAAAATGATTCGTGCTTCATCGCATACTTATGACAAGTGAAGTATCCGTGCTATCTCCTTTTAATTTGTTTAACCCTTTCCCACATGCAGATGCATTTTGACGCAATAGCAGCAGACGAGTTTTGAAAACATTGTGGCCAATTGTGAAATTGCTTATGATGAGCAATTTGTACATTGGCCACAAAGTTTTCAACTTTATTTAACAATTAAGCTATATTTTATGGATATTTTTCGGGTTTTTGTTTTCAAATTCGTATGCTGTAGTTCGTTGTATGAAGGAAAGGGTTAAGCTTATAATTGCATATCGAGGTCTTCATGCAAAGCATGTAGTTACAACCGTTTTGCATGAAGCCATCGATATGCTATTAGGTAAGTTGAACGCTTTTTTGTTCAGTTTCAGTTGGCGACCTAATGAATTTAATAAAGTATAAAATAAATATTGTTGTTAATTCTGCGTGGTTTTACGTAATGGGGGATCCGCGGCGTGGGTGGGATGTTGGCGAGTAAGGGGCGGCGTGGTCGTTTTTCAATCAAAGCACTCAAAGTGCTGAAAGCAAGGGGCTAGATGTAGATCAAGGAATACATTAGGACAAGGATGTGTTATCACATAAAATAATATTTGAGATGAATGCACAATATTGTATACACAGAATGGGTGTCTATCGCAAAAACGTTTATTTGTCTGGCGGTATTTCACAGAGGTCGTTGCATTGTTTACACACTCATTGATGCATTATAGATCACAATGCATCCTATATCAAAATCAAAAGAACGCTCCATAACAATGAAAACTATATTGAAATTCCATTTCAAATATAAAAGCAAGAAATAAACAATATGTATATAGCTTTTCTGGTTACACAAAAAAAATGGTGGCATATTAATTTTATTTTCCCGTGTTTTTAAATAATTTATAAAATACTTTTTTAAATTAAAATGATTCAATTTTATAAACAAATGAATATTTACACTGCTCTATAATAGAACAATAATGAATGGTCCTTGCCTGGAGATTATTTTATAGCAAACTACGTTAATACAAAATAGTAGGGATTAGTCTAGCATGGCTTTATACAGTCACAGTCACAGCTGCCTCAAAACAACTGAATATGTTATTTTTCCATAACATAGGTGAACAAATACATGCACTTTTTTTTATTTTTTCAAATTCTCAATAATTGTGCATATTCAATGAGCAAGTTGTAGAAGTTGTTGATCTGAAGGTACTTATAGATCGGTCGGTGGTACTTTTCACTCTGTAGTGTTTTTCACGATACACAATTTCTATTGATATTTATACCGTCCTATCGATTTTGCACCACGATGCGAATGAATTTTGAAATTATAAACATAAGGGCCGTATTGTGTGTGTACAACATTTAATAAAGGAACAGCTGAATATATTATTAGAATATTTGATACTACAATGATTAACATGAAATGCATGGGTTGTACAGAAATATGTTACACTAAGAGGCGTCGCTTTGAGTCGATACACTTTCATTCATGAGTTCATTTGTTAATATAATATACACAACACTCTCCCCCTTCAAATGTAAAGTCATCAATTCAAATTCAATTTTGAAATTGCAATCATAATACACCTGATGCACATACTGCTTTAATCTGTTCCGATTGTGATTAGCCACTAAGTTCCAATGCCCACGATGACCTCAATTAACATCATTATCATGTTCATTGTATTGCGATACAAAATCCAAACATCGTCGCCAATTTGTTGTGTATGTGTACAACATTAAATGAAGGAACAACCATATAGCTTAGCAGGATATTTAATACTACAAAGATTAACATGGAATACATGGGTTATATAGAAATATGTTACACTCAGAGGCGTGGCTTTCAGTGGATGCACTTTCATTCGTGAGTTAATTAGTTAAAACAATATACACAGCACTCTTCACTTTCAAATGTAAAGTCATCAATTGAAATTCAATTTTGAAATCGCAATCATAATCACACCTGCGGAAAGTATGCACATATTGCGTAAATTTGTCCATGCATGTTGCACGTAATCAAGTCATGTTGACAATGTAGAAATACATTTTTATTTTAAATCCTGTAATTCATAATTTTAACATAAAAGTTCCAGTTCTTTCCTTTGCGTAAGTGATGTCGAAACAAATCCATATTCCGGCTGATATGCCAACAAGTTACCGCATTTTTATTTTTAGACAAGAACTATTTGGAGGTTCGATGGACCAAAATGGTATAACCTGGCAACAATCCATTCATGTTTAAAAACTATTCCACAGAACATCCACTTTCATTGGCATTATATACGATCTGTAACTACCAAGACATCTCTCTAAACCCGAGATGGTGTTCAGAAACGGAGAGCTGATATAGAAAGACAGATGTGAAGTCACTCAATGCCGATATTGTAATCAAAGCACTGAACGTGCGACCGGCCTGTGGTCTACAGAAAGGTTGAAGAAGTGGGGAAATAATAATTGTAGCTTATGGTATGTATTTATTGTTAAGAAGTTGAAAGATCATATCAAATATTATGAAACTTGTTGGCCCTATATCGCTGACAAGTATACATATTTTAGACATGAAGAATCAAAGGAAATTTTGACAGCAGGTTTAGGCAGAAATATTTTGAAGTTTCTGCCTTATTACATTGAGAAATATGTGAATGTTAAATCAGGTTACATCTAGTAGTTTCTGTGTGTTTCACAAATTGCACCCACTCAAGCAAACTTGGTGGAGGTTCAGAGAGGTTCAGTCAAGGAACATTTCAGAGAAATTATTTTAAAATCCGGCTGGGCCAGTTGTTTCTGACAAGAAGAATTTAATAGTTTTTCTTTTTTGTTGCCATGACAATAAGTTGTGCACTGAATAGAACAACTGTAAATATGGGGTCATGCAAGGAACATCCATGCCAAGTTTTATCAACTTGCATCCAGTAGTTTTTGAGGAGAGCTACGGACAGTGAGTGCGTCCAATAGATCATCTAGAGCCTATTGCTCAGGTTATCTAAAAAAAAACGTATGTTACAGGACTACAAAAACAATAGTACATGTATATTAAATACATAATTTCTTGTTTAAGGGTGACCACGGTTGTGGTCGAAACAGATAAGTGTAATTAAGCGTAGTATTAGATAAACAAGAAAATATGTATGCAATTTGATCCAGCAACTAACATAATAAACACTTTAAAAGACATACACTATTAACTAGTAACACAAATACCAATATGCTGCACTCCATTAGCATGTGTTACTCCTACACATTGAAAGCATTAATTCATCATGTATCAGTTATGGATTGATTGGGTTCACTTTTACGGACAGAGTGGAAAATAGTTGAGTAAGAGTTCAGAAAGATAAGAGCATTCTGAACCCTTAGTGTAGTGTATGTTTGTCTGTCATAGTTTAGAGTTTTCAGAAAAGTATATTGTTAACACTAATTACTTTAATGTGAGCCTGCGCAGTGTGTCTTTGAATTCAAGCGTGACTTTCTTTAATGGGTCTTAAATATTAGTGTTGTTTTAATCCGGTTTAATCCGTTAGTATATGAACGCATATACTACACTTAGTAGACCATTTTTTTAAAAGCGTGCTGGTAAGGGTTTGGGAAACTGTGTATTTATGGAGCACAGGGTTATGTAGCATTTGTGTGAAAAATGCACCATAGTCAACTAACCCCATGAACCATTATAAAGCTTTGACGAAATACCTAGTTTGATCATATTGGACAGTTTTGAACTAGGCCCAAAGTACATGAGAAACAAATAGTATGACAAAGTTTCATGCTGACTAAATAGAAAATTAAAATTCTGCACCAATGCAATAAACTGAACCGGTAATGATGTTGGAAAAAAAAGTTTAAGAGAAGATAATTCTCTAAACCATGGACTAGATTGGGAGAAAGGGTTTGATCATTCATGGCTATACTGAACATAACAAAAAATAATAAACACCACATAGTCAACGAATTAATACAAGGGAAGCACATGAGAGCACATAAGTCTACACTTGCAAAGAAACATAAAAATCATTTAAATAAGACACGAACCATGCTTGAAAACCCGCCAATAGCAACTGCTAGAACATATCCGACTGAGGGTCAAACGAAGGAACATTTGTGCCAAATTATATTGAAAGCAGTTACTGTTTTCAGAGAAGAAGTTTTTTCGATAGCACTATAGCACTATTGCACAGGAAGAAAACCAGCCCCAACTCCACAGTTTTGTTTTTTGAGGATAAGCACCAGCTTGAACACATTTGTTAGATGAACAAAAAAGGAACTTTTCGGCGAAATTTAAAAGACACTTTGTATTTCATTTTTGCGATATTTGCCATAGAAACAAAGTTATGCATTGAATACAATCCAACTCTTGGCATACATTTGAAAGGGGACCATCCAAGGAACAATAACGATGTATGGAAACAGCCCTGACAGCCATATTTTAATGAATCCTTAGAGATTGAGCAACAGTGAAAATGTTTCAAAACTGGGCCAGAACAGTTTCAAAGGTGTTCCCTGTTTGTTGCCATGGCAGGTCTGTAGTGAATGAAAATATTTTGGAAAACCTATATGGGGAACATGCAAGAAACATCATTGTTTTTGAAGCCAAAAGTTAACATTGGACAATAACAGATTGTGTTACCAATTGATCACATTGATCCGTCATGTCCAGGTGATTTGAAAAGGTGCAAACATAAAATATATACAAGCAATGCACTATGGGTACCGTATATACTAGATTTATGGAAATATCATGCAACTGTGACCACAAAAGAAAAATGAAAACAATTGTTTTAAATTCCTATGTGTTTTTTCATTATCTAAACATAAAGCAATACCCCTGCGTAATTATTAATGAGATCAACAATCAACAAAAAGCAATATATCACAGAACAATTTATCTCTGCTCATATCCCTTAGACTAGATCATCTAAAAAAAAAAAAAATTTTTGCGAATGGAACAAAACAGACACTTTCATTTACAACTATTTACAGCACAAGTTGAATGGATGAATATTTAAAAAATGCATTACGAGAAAGTGATATTAACACTTTGCTCCATAATACTGCATTTCCCTTCAGCAAATGTAGAGCAGGCATTTGAAAACAGTGTGGGAAGAGTTTAGATTGCTCGTAATGAGCAATCTGAAATCTTCCGTAAATGTGAGTATAATTCACACATTACTTATAAGTGGGGAATGAATACTTTCAATTTGGAAGAGTCCAAGAAAATGCTTATGACGCAAAGAGTTAAACACTTTGCTCCACAAGCATTTTCCTACCCCTACACATTCAAAGAATGAAGTGACATGGATTCATCGCTTCTCAGTTATGGGTGAATTGGGCCACCATTTACAGTGTGGAAAACAGTGCATGGAGAGATCATATGGCTCATTATGGGCATTCTGAACTCTGCCTTTCCCGTTTGTTAATGACTTTTTCTTTTGGGTGCATGAAGTATGTATTTCTGGAACAAAGTGTTCAATATCAGACATACGGAAAATGCACTATATGGCTTTATGCCCTATATGACTGACCGAAGACCAGATCTACCGTTACTATGCTTTGTGCAAGTGACCTTGTTTTGACACATATAACAACTATTTACCCCTTTGCTCCATAAGCTTTTTATTGAAAACCTTTAACCCTTTTAACTTGAGCTGTTAATTGTTTGTTTTTTGAAAACTGAGCTGATTATTAAAACCTATAGAGTAAACAGTACATTGGCCATTGTGATTACTCTCACGTACAACAAGAACTGCTGCTACACCGTTTTGATTAATAGACTCGTTCATGGACATGGTTCGAAATTCACATTATAGTTAGAGTTGTCGGGAGTTCACGGTGTGCTCTGTTTGACTTTGGTATATCTAGGTAAATGTTTAATTAGCATAAAAGGTCCATGTCAATACACGTATATATTCACTTAGAACACATGTTTACCAAGCCATCATGTTAAACTATATAGATATATATTATACATATTATAAATAAGATATTTCATTGATAATAAAATTTGATAGTGTAAATTATGGCTCCTGTTTTCTGTGAAAACTTATTTGATTTTCTCCCTGCTGTGAACGACTTTTTAGTGCTGCAACACGAGAAGAGTTTTTGAAAACGTATGTGATGTATGGCTTCAATCCATCAATATATCATCACTTAGCTAGAAGATAGTCCCGCCTGGGTGCCAACAGCGTTGGATTGTTCGCGCATGTGCAATCACTGACATTCTAAATCGACGAACGAGGAGTAATCCGAGCCCGACCTGGCGAAAAGGTACAAATTGACATTCCTGTACCGAGTAGGTTCAGATCAGCCTCTACATCAGTCAAGTCTCGTCCGAATCTATACACATTGACAGAATAATCTAACCAGCTTATTTTAGTAATTTGTGAACAGTAGATCTTGACCGGACTGTGCGGATGCACAGGCTGATCCTGATTCAACTTTGTTCACAAAAATCCATTTTTACATTTATTCGTCTACGGACTCGTATAAGTAATATACTGATAAAAGAAGTTCTGTTTATGTGTAGGCCCTTGTCTCGTTCGTTGGGAGAGTATCAATGGTGGTCTTTACATTTTGACCGGTGTCATGACTATCTCTTCATGTCCGGTGTTAGACACGTCTTTTGATTTCTTTCTGAAATAAAAACAATAAAAGTTTGCACTCATGTATTTACTAATGAGATATTTGATTGATTTGTGTTTTACGCCGCTTTCAACATGTGTTCAGCTATATCACGGCGTTTCCTTGGTAAGTTACCAGTACTACTGGTCCATTATCCTGACAAGTCAGTCGTAATGCTAAACCCTGAGCGTCTAGGAGGGCAGCCTTTACTACCATATTTAAAGTATTAGGTATGACCCGGCCGGGGATCGAATCCGCGACCTTCCTCTCCCGAGGCGGAAGCTCTACCACTACACCAACGAGGCGGTCTGATATACAGAATAGACAGCTATATAGGGTCTCAGACCTAGACTATCGTTCTGTTTAAATCAAAATATGCCGAAGTCTGAAAGGGTATACTTTTGTTTAATTAGAAACTGTATTTATGGACATGAGAAAACAGAAACTTGTATCTCAGTTTCAATAACCTGGACCAAAAAAGTGTATTACAAAACTACGATATACGTTGAAATTTCTCAAAAGAAGTGTAGAAGTTCATCATGTAGGGTTGCTTGGTTTTGTGTAGCCTTCCTGTAGGGCAAATCAATAGGGATCACTTGTCCGCTGTGTGTGCGTCTGTCGTTAACCCTTTCACATAAACAGACGCTTTCTGATTACAAATTTGCAGCAGATGATGTTAGAAAACATTGAGACAAAAAGACCAATTGCTCATAATGA
The DNA here is from genome assembly GCA_031761405.1 of Serripes groenlandicus. Lineage (NCBI taxonomy): Eukaryota > Metazoa > Mollusca > Bivalvia > Cardiida > Cardiidae > Serripes > Serripes groenlandicus. Next base: position 77,694,275 of record JASEVX010000005.1, read on the forward strand.
GCATTTTACCCTTTTGTCACTTTGTTGTCAACTCTATTTAAAAATAATGCTTTAAATTTAAGACAATTTTCCATATGTTTGCCGAGTCGTCTGCTGCACATTTTAGTTTTATTGTTTTACTTCCTGTCGGTAACCCGTCTGTCGTCAATCTATGGTTGTGTTATTGGTTACTTACAGGTAACAACTGTCAATATGACTCGCACTCTGCTAAAACCAACATTTGACCGTTGTAGATCCATATCAGCCAGCGCAGCCGCGAAAGTATGATCTGACTGCACTATTCGCTAATTAATTCCAAGAAACTTCATGATAGCATGGAAGCGCAGGCAGTACGTTTTTCGCATTTGTTATAACTACGTTACGGGTTGTTTCGTAGAGCAGCTCTCAAATGCAGGCAGGACTTTTTTCGAACTTGTTATAACTACGTTAAGTGTTTTCGCAGAGCATCTTTCATACGCTTGTAATATTTAAAATTTAATGGGTAAGTACCTTCCTAGATTTTCGGCATCCTCGATGGTTTCGGGCATCGGTTGATTGAGGGTTTCTGGCAGAAGTAACGTTGCGAATGTTGACAGAATACATAAGCAACCTATTATCACTAACGCAAATGTGTCCCCAATAGCTCCGCCCATTTGTTTACCCTGAAGTTAGCATAGAACATTAGTTGAAGCTGTTCGTGCCAATAGATATTTACACGTTGACATATGAGCCGTTCCACGAGAAAACCATCATTGTGGACTCTGCGTTTTGTATCAACCCGGATCAGCCTTAGCATACCGCGAAGGCTAATCCGGACCGACCATATCGTCTCCGGGAATAGATGTTTAGAGTAACGAGTCCTGTAACGTCCTGTAACAGAAAATCAACAGGATCAACAGGATGCGAAGTGTCTGCCCGGATTAGCCTGGGCGATATGCTAAGGCTGATCCGGGTTGATACTTTACGCGTAGTCAACAATGTTGATTTTCTCGTGGAACTGCTCATATATGAATAGTGTATGTCAAGATCAACACAGCTTGTATTAAGCTTCTAATAAGCCTGACTGTCTGATTGATTGGGTTTAACGCCGTTTTCAACAATTTTTCAGTAATGTCACGGCAGCCACTTTACCTACCCATATACTTCCACCAGTACTCCACACAACATTCGTTCTAAGCAACTGGCTGCTTTTCCACATAGACTGTTAGCCGATTGATGGAAGACGAATGACGATTGTCGCATTGACTTTTATCAGATGTTAGAAAGCATGTTGGCCGAGCTGGAGATCGAACTCATAAACCCTGGATTGACAGCCCGCGTCGCTGCCGACTGAGCCACCGAGGCCCGGCCCTAATAAGCTTAATACGTGATTTACCCAGTCTTGTCTAATACAGATAAAACAAAGATGAGTCCATAGACAGTTCTAGGAATATAAAGATAAAACAAAGTTGAGTCTATATGCAATTCTAGGAATATAAAGATAAAACAAAGATGAGTCCATAGACAGTTCTAGGAATATAAAGATAAAACAAAGATGAGTGTATATATACAGGGAATATAAAGATAAAAACAAAGATGAGTCCATATACAGTTCTAGGAATATAAAGATAAAACAAAGATGAGTATATAGACAATTCTTGGTATATAAAGATAAAACAAAAAATGAGTTCATAGACAATTCTAGGATATAAAGATAAAACAAAGCTTAATACGTGATTAACCCAGTCTTGTCTAATACAGATAAAACAAAGATGAGTCCATAGACAGTTCTAGGAATATAAAGATAAAACAAAGATGAGTATATAGACAATTCTTGGTATATAAAGATAAAACAAAGATGAGTCCATAGACAATTCTAGGAATATAAAGATAAAACAAAGTTGAGTCTATAGACAGTTCTAGGAATATAAAGATAAAACAAAGATGAGTCCATAGACAATTCTAGGAATATAAAGATAAAACAAAGTTGATTCTATATACAGTTCTAGGAATATAAAGAAAAAACAAAGTTGAGTTCAAGGACAATTCTAGGAATATAAAGATAAAACAAAGATAAGTCCATATACAGTTCTAGGAATATAAAGATAAAACAAAGTTGAGTCTATAGACAAACAGTATAGATGCGCCGGCTGTCATGGCTATATATTGGTGACACATTCATCTCAACGTTGTTTCCAGATACCATACCATATACGACAGCTATGCAGCAGACGACATAGGCGATAAAATTAAAAAATAATCAATAAATGAGAGTATGATTATTTTAAAAAATAGTCCTTAATACCAAAACATTGTGACAAAAACAGAAATGTGCCGTTTATGAACAAGTTCTTCTTTTGTCACAATATTTTCTAAAGTATTCTGCTCAAGATGCATCTAATTGCGCCGATATATGAAACCGGGTATAAGATCGCTAGGTCGCTACTCGTAAGGTCACACAGCTTATATTCCATTTTCGAAGAAAAAAGCAAGATATACTAAATTACGTACCAGTATAACGATATATGTGATCGGGTATAATATCGCTAGGTCGCTATTCGTAATGTCACACGGCTAATTTTCCATTTACGAAGAAAAAAGCTAGATATACTAAATTACTTACCAGTATTACGATATATGGACATATCATTGTGCCAACCCTAGCACTCATTGAGGCAACGCCAAGCCCCGCACTTCTGATAGTTGTTGGAAAAAGCTCGGCGGTATATAAATACTGGATACTGAAACCGGATGAGGCACAACATTTCCCTAACAGGGCCAGCGCTAAAATGATTCCGTCTGTAACATTCCCTGTAATTACAATAATAACAATGCTGATGATGATGATAATAAAAACTATATGATACATATCAATAATAATAAAATATGATAACTATAATTAATCAATAATAATAAAATAAATAATACTGATTGTAAAAAAAAGTTATTAATGATAAGAATAATAAACAATGAACGAACACGAGAGTACATATGAGTCTGTTTAATGAATAGTGTAACTAGAAATGAAAATAAAGTTGACTAAATATACCCGTAAACTATTTGGAAAGGATTTTTTAATGCAACGTTCAATGGGAACTCTAGAACACCAGAATATATATGATCCAAAAAGTATGTCTTACAGACAAACCAACAGGCAAACTATTGATTTCAATATAGCCCCCAGACTTTATTTCTGAGGATATAAATAATAATCATCAATCTAGAAGTTACAAATAATTCATTACCCTCGGAGCTGTAACTCAGTGTCAGAAATGTGGAGACAAGGGCGAGGCCACCCACGGCCATAACCCAGCAATAGAGTCGTCGACGTCCTACTCGGTCTAACAGTACCAACGTGAACACGTAGGCAGGAGCTTCTACCAATCCACCGAGGGCAAAGTTGAGGTAGTAGTTACCGGCGATTGTAGCCATATTCAGAGAAAGACCGTAATATCCTATTGAGACGACAAACCTGGTTACAAAGTAGAATAAGTTAGTTATTGACTTTGTGAGAGAAATGGTGTAACCCCACTGTTGTAATTTAACATGATGTCAATTTAACACCAAATCACCCGATGTATCCCGGGTTCGATACCTAGTCGAGGCGTGGCGGTCATGGCAGAGTGCCATTGGGCAAGGCACATTTCCTAGCCTAGTACTAGTTTTTGTTTACCCAGGGATCATGGATAAGTGAACTGTAGCTGTGATATTACTTAAATAAGTGTTGGAAGTTTCGGCGTAAAACCCCAAAATAAAATAAAGAAATCATTAACGAGGTATTGTTGTTGTAAGCCGTATTAAGTATTACATAAACGAAACGGAGTGTTAAGGTAGAACGCGCCTCTAAAAAAATATTCGAATTTCCTCACGAAATTTTGCATCACCATAATACAGCATATGCCCAATAAGATTATGTTTTTACTTTTTTCGTATCTAAAACAGTTTTTAAACTACGAGACCTCAAAGTATACCACTGACGTCACTATTTAGACGTCTCTCAAATGTCCCTCGTTAAAACAACAATAGCTGATAGTTTGGTCAATTTTAGGTTGATCGCTGTGAAATTATATCACGATTTGCATCTTAAAAATACCTTCACGTACATGTAATTTTCTTCTTTGTGTCGTACGTTTAAAAAAAAAACGCGTCTATAACGTCACTTTTCAGGAGCGAAATGACGTCGCGTTTCGCGTAAGAAAAGGCGCCATTTTTTCATTTAAAAAAAATCTGTACATTTAATTTTTGATTTTTTTTAATCTATTCATTTATAATTTTATTAAAAATCGTTTGATATCAAGAAAAGTATACCTTACCGACTTCGTTTTTTCACAATATCAATTTATCTAACCCCTACTGTAGTGCATCACGGAGCGTGAAATGCATTAAAATGACAGGTTTGCCTCGATACCGAAAAACATCAAGCAAATAGAGAACTCTATCATTTACCAAGAAAACGTATTGTGGACATATAACATTTTGTCCAACATTTTGCAAACAGCTGTAAAATTGTGAAAATTATTTAAATATCGTAGATTTTATAAAGGAAAACACTAACTAAGTTACATTTTCGCTGCCGGCATTGCCGCGCTGTGTCTGCTATACATACATGAAACCGATCGAAAGGAAGGAAGGGGTCCTTTACACATAGCATCAAGGCATCCTTCAGCAAGGTAAAGCTTTTTTTATTATCTTACTTCATACATCTTTAAATAAGGATATATGTGCATATAACCATATAGCACAACACTCGTTATAAGAGAAAAATAATAACTTTCGTTGCACATGCACTTTACCGGGAATTAATAATTATATATCGCGGGAGGACATTCCCGAACATCCTTCTCTCATATTTAATCATGACTGTCTCTCCTATTTGTTAACCACTTCCAACATACAGCAGATAACTTTTGAAAATATTGTGGCAAAAGGTGAAATTGCTCATTATGAAAATGTTCTATATTTCTCACAACAGTTTCGCAATATTAAATAATTATTCTTTGTTCTTTCAGTATCTAATGGTTTTTTGTTTTTTTTTCGAAATGCTTTGAAAGTTTTAAGGAGCATATTTATTATACGTGGGAAAGTGATTTGTAAAGAAATCTAAATACATCCTATAAGTTACTCAATTAAATTCCCAATTTTATCGCCTCGATACATTGCGCCCGGTAAAGTGCAGACTAACATAATTTTCAGTTATAGGTCAACACCTGCTGTAATAAAATTCTTACCATCTTTCAGAAATGTTGACCTATTCACAAGATGACGAATGGCTTCCACCAAATAACTTTTTAAAGAACGGAGCGAATAGTTGGGCCTATTGTAGAGACAAAGGCCCGTGAATCTTGTGAAAGGACGTGCGCTCGAAAACACTTTGATGAGATCGGCTACCCTTTCTACATTTCCAGCGGTAGACGATTCACGTTGTTACTATTATTATTTTTGTTATTATAATTATGATTCCGGTCAAACGAAATTTAAAAACAGGCATGTGTCATTTGCATTACCCCTACCACGAATATGGGCCATGTCCGATATCTGTAACATATTGAAGCGTATAATGCATTAATTGTGTTAAATAATTAGGGTAAAGTAAACCCTTTCCCATTGTAGACGCATTCTGAAGCAAACGAATATTAAAACATTGCAACAAAAGAATAAATTGCTCATCTTCTACTTTTGCCACAGCGTTTTCAATTATATTCAATAATGAGACTTACATTTATAGAGAATATCCATATGTTTTACTAAATGTTTTTAAAGTCGTCTGCTGAAGACATTTTGAACTGAACACTTGCATAATAATGTAAAATGTCCTTCACTATGATGGCTCAAAAATGTTTTATTCTAACGGAAATGTGTTTCACAAAAAAACCAATAGAGCTCCCACTAATAACGTTCTACTTATTCTGTTTTTAGGGATTTCAAAGGAGTGGGGATATTTCTAAAATCAATTCTATATCCGTCGTTGAATAAGTAAATAGGAATTTGTCTTTTGATTATAAAATAATGGTGTAATAAGATATACTGAAAAGACGCTTTTTTTAACAGATGAAGTTGACTTTCTGTACGAAACACCGTTCGAAACACAACAGCCTTCCCAACGTCTTAAAACGCCAATGTAAACTGACACTGCTTAAAAGAAAACTGGTATAGAGCCGGCTTGAACTGATTGGGAACATTACATGTAAGATATGTTTTTAATTAATGTACATGTACATAACAAACAGTTATTTGTACATGTGTCTAATAACATAATTGCTGGCATGAGTGCATGAGAAACGGTACACGTTGACTTTTGGGAACCGTACAGATCAAAATCAGTCAGTGCATCCGGACAGTTTTATCAGGATTCACACTTTGTCAACGTGTGTATATTCTGAAAAGACGGAACGGGCGTACAAATTGATCTGAATCCAAACTTTTAAGAAATGCCAACTTATATATTTCACCATGCATTGACGCATATAACGTTTGAAATGTTTCAGCTTAATCTTGTTCGATTATAAGGCTGTTCGTACATTAAATATCTAACACTTATACGGTATTTCTGTCATTGATATGTTTACGTCGCAGGCCACGACACATTTGAGTCATAGATCAAAAGAAATTGTACGTAGGCTGGCATCGGGTGATTACGATGACGTGAAGCAAAGTAATGCCTACTATTCAAATAAGGTGTCGGTTGTCAATCATCACATTGAAGAATCTGGTAAGATTGCACAATAAAATGGGTGGAGCACTTTGCACTACTTTGCACTGATGGCCTCGTCCTAAATTCCCTTGAAATGATTCATATAAATCTACGCCAGGGAAGGATTTTGTTGGAGACCGTTACTGCCAGCTAGAATGCAGTTCGGTTTAAGCGGTCGAACAGCCTTACCGGTAAGAAAATGATGACTACTATTTATTCGTTTATTTAATATTAGTTTTGCAATGAATTGAACATAATGTTAGGAAATACTAACCGTTATGTTCATTCTTTAAATAATGATGCATTTTACCTTAGTATTGCTTTTACGAACTATATTATCTCAATACACAGAAATGATCATTTTACGAATCTATGTCATTATATTTCAGGTTGGAGTCATGTTATAGGGATGCAAATAGTAGTTGGGAAAAGGGGGGTCCAAACCCTCCCAAGTCTCAACTTCCCTCCCAACTTTCCTCCCGGGTCCCAACTTCCCTCCCAAAAGTTTCCTCCCGGTGTTCAACTTCCCTCCCAACTTTCATCCCGGAGGGTTCAAGGTGTTAAACCATCCCAACTTCCCTCTCGGAGGTTCATAACCCTCTCAACTTCCCTCCAAGATGACGGTTTTCCAAGATTCCTCCGAGTTAAAACTCATGTCATCATTAAAGGTTTTTTTCCCCCATTTCATGTTCAACTTCTAAAGGGTGTATAGTCTATTGATTAACGTCTAAAATGAATAAATCAGAAAAAAGAGACGATTTTGGAAAAGTATTATTTCAATCCTAAAAATGCGGGTGCATATATGGGTCCACAAAAAGTGTTTATTGAATTGACACCTAACTCAACGCTTTCATTATCAGTTTGAATTAAAAAAAGGCGACGTTCGCTTTGAACAAGAAATAACGATTCTAATGTTCATCATATACTAAAGATGTCAGCGATTTTCAACTTCTTAAAACAGTGGTCGCATTTTTATTAGAGAATTCACGTACACATTTATGAAACACCTTTTCACATTTTAAAAATCCCCTATCTTGTTCATGATGACATATTTAACTAAAGAAGTTTATTCTTGTAAACAGAAATATGTTGTTATCATTTTCCTCCCACGCTTTCCAGTTTAAACGAAGTCATTCCGTCGACATTGACATACCCGTAAATAGTCATTTTAATATGATAATTCATATTACCTACGTAAACATATGATGCTGAATTGCTTGAGAAATGTTACTCTTTTTTCTTCTTCTTCTGTTCTATGTGTCTGAAAATGCTGATCTACATCAAATTAAATGTGGAATCCGAAAATACCCCCACGTTTATCATTTTATTCTGTTCTCTCTTTTCGCGATTATAAAGGAAAACATCATGTTTCTCAAATAGGATTCATTACATAAATGTATGAGGAAAGTGGGGTATTAAAATGATTAATGTGTTTGGGGTTTTTTTACGACCGACTCACGATATGATCTTTTGTACTGTAATTCGAAATATATAGATCCATCCGTGACCTATAATGTACCCTTACTCTTTCTGTTGTGTTATTTTTTTTTTCTTTAACACAAGTCACGTTCAGTCTGTATATAAATACGATATTGTTTAAAAGCTGTTCGCTTTATTTTCCATTTGTCGATTTATACTCTACCTTTTATTAAAATTGCATTCAAATTGTGTTATAATTGGATAGAACTGACCATGGTAATACTTAAGTGTGAGAACACCTTTTTTCAGCTAAAAGACAAGTTTTAGTCATGTCATGTGGTTTTTATTTCGCAATTCTGGTTCAATAGAACGGATGGATGATTGAACGTGTTCTAGTTTCCTCCCTCCTAAAAAATGAGAGATGGTTACGTGACACGACACAATGTACGTTTATCAACAAATCATTATTAAATACCAAGATCGGTATGCATTTCTTTCTTCTCTTCTGTATACACAATTCAGTCAAATGCTTCTACAGTGGTTAACGTCGGGGATTGAAAACCGGGCGTCCCGGGTTCAATCCCCAGTCGTGTCACAACGGTCATGGTGGAGTGCCTTAAGCAATGCACCTTTTCTAGCCTAGTACTGGTTTGTTTACTCAGGGATCATAAATAATTGAACTGTCGTCGTGATATAACTGAAATAATGTCGAAAACGGCGTAAAACCCCAATAAAACAAACAAACATATGCTTCTACAACTTTCGCAATAAATGTCAAATTTAAAATAGCTCATAATCTGATCTTATTCTTTAAAACCTTCAGAGCACGCTTTTCATGTGTTGCGCTATCCATTTACGCCCACGTAACTCCAGTTCGAATCATATATATATACACGCAGTTTTCGGAAAACAAGTTATAACACGTTCTCACGTTAAAACATTATAACACGTTACACATATTTTATAAGTATGGATAGGGAGGATCATATATTATTAAATTTTACTGCCGACTGAATAACATAACTGCAACAAGGACCATTGTTCCAGCTTACACATAATGTATATCTAAAATACACTCTTTTTAACGTCATAACTGAATAGATAAAGGGGTGAGATAAACTGATATTGTGAAAAAACAAAGTCGGTAAGGTATATTTTTCTTGATATCAAACGATTTTTAATAAAATTATAAATGAATAGATTAAAAAAAATCAAAAATTAAATGTACAGATTTTTTTAAATGAAAACAAGGCGCCTTTTCTTACGCGAAACGCGACGTTATTTCGCTCATGAAAAGTGACGTTATAGATGCGTTATTCGTTTTAAACGTACGACACAAAGAAAAAGATTACATGTACGTGAAGATATTCTTAAGATGCTTTGTTTGTTTGTTTGTTTGGAGTTTAACGCCGCTTTCAACAGCTTTGGTCATATTACGGCGGTCAGTGCACCTACCCATGTTTTCCTGGCTTTCCCACACCAGTACTTACACAACATTCTTTCGAAGCCACTGAC
>JASEVX010000005.1:77704057-77721557 GCA_031761405.1 Serripes groenlandicus
TAGAAAGTGATCAAATCAATAATGTTCAGTGCATCCTATATACCTTTACAATGAATATAAACTGAATGGCATGTATTCAATGCATTCTGGGTGTGGTGGTATACACTCATTTCTATGCAAACAAAGGTTTTTTTAGGGACTATTTGGCTGTAGATCAGCATGACTGCGGATGTATTTGGCGTAATTTGACCTTCACCCAGATATGTAAAAATAACCCTAACGTTGGTTTTCCTAGAGCATCGCTCAATTGTACATTTGTACATTTTGCACAACAAGTCTGTGACATCCGTGATAACTATGTTTTCCCCGTTACAGATGCAAAGTACCCGGATATCTAAATGACTCATATGAGATACAAGATGAGTTTCACAGATTTCTGGTTAATGTGTCCATACCTCTCTCGGATGACGGCACATATGACACATGTCATGTTTATGTGACACAAAGGCCTGATCAAATGTAAGTATGCGACACTTTTAACAGTTATGGCATCGAGGATTTCTTTTTTAAGTGTCTTTAACTTTCTCAGATGACTGCACATATGATGCATGTTATGTTAATGTGACACACATCCCAGAATAATTGTAAGTATGCGATATTTCTTACTCTAATGCCATCACGGATTGTTTGATAATGTGACAATGCCTATATCAGATGTGGCCACATATGATGCATGCAATGTGTATGTGAAACAAAGCCTAGAAAAAATGTAGTATGCAATACTATTACTGTCATGCCATCACGGATGTTTTGATAAGGTGTAAGTGACACAATGCCCGGATATAATGTAAGTATGCACCACTTTCTCGAAAATATGTCAATGCCTATCACAGATGACGGCGCATACGAGTATGACGCATGCTATCTGTATGCGACACAAAGCCCGGAACAATTGTAAGTATGCGACACATTTTACTGTCATGGCATCACGGATTTATTGTGTATGTGTATAAAACGGTAATTATGGCTCCTGTCATGATTATGTGAGCCAAACATGGAGCAAATGTAAGTATGCAACATGTCTTACAGTCATGCCATTAGGCATTTCTTGCAAACGTATCCATTGTTCATATAGCCGCGTGTATATGGCAGAAAGCCCACAACAAATGTAAGTATGCGACACATTTTACTTTTATGTCATTACGGATTTCTTGTTAATTTGTATATAAATATATCAGATGACGGCAATTACGACGTATGTCATGTGAATCAAACATGGAGCGAATGTATGTAGGCAGCATGTCTTACAGTCATGCCATCACGTAATTATTGTTAAAGTGTCCATGCCTATCAGATTATGGCATATATCACGCATGACATGTTATGTGACACAAAACCCTAAAAAGGTGTAAGTATGCAACATATTTTACTATCATGTCATCAGGCATTTCTTGTTAATGTGTCCACTCTAAGTATTTTGGTCTGATTTAATGAGCTTGAAGCGCCACATACCATATATGTGATGACACTGTTTGTTTGTTCAAAGGAATTTGTCTTTGTACAACGATCAGGGTCGGAAAAATACTACCGAATACTATATTGAACCCAAGACTTTTGATCGTCCGGATTCGTTTGCGAGGGCACTATGGCGAACGATGTACCGGTATCAGGACGAACTTACCGGTTGTATACACGGTTCATTCAGAAATCGCCATGGCATAACTGAAATAATGCTATAAGCGGCGTATAACACTATAAGGAGATCTATATTGGAACTGCATCCGGCGAAAATGGATGTAATTTACTTTCCTTTTACATATTTGAAATAGTTAAGGCAATTGGTATGTAAGACCTAGATGAGACCGAACATATTCTAATGATCAAATACGTCTTCACTGTTCTCAGATAAAACACCACCCCGCTCTTTTATAGGATCAAAACTCAAATATGAGCGGTGCTCTGTGAAATCCAAACTAAACGTAATTGTTGCACGTATATATGAGCGGTGATGCAGTAAAACCAACCTTAACATAAGTGTTAAACACATGGGGGGAAAAACGCGGTTTGAGCATCCATAATTTTGGTCCAAATGAATTACCGCCTTACAGAAGTTTCTCGAATCACTTAATGATTTATTGCCGAACAGCACTGTTCAAGATCAGATTGCCCGTATGCGCTGGCTTATATGGTTCTAAATTGGTCGCAAATGCATTACGGTTAGTTTTCGCATACCGTCTCTCATATACACAAACAAAAACCAGATATGGGTCTCTAGAAGGTCCGAGTAAGTTTGATGCCAGTTTGTACTTAGAGAGACCCCCTCGGTGGTGTAGTGGGTGCGGGAGGTCGAGGGTTCGACACTCGGCAGGGTCATACCAAAGACTTACATAATGGTAACATTGGCTGTCCTCATTAGCGCTCATGGTTGCGGAGTTAGCATTACAACTGACTGGCTGGTGTCATGATAATTAACAAATAAGTCTGGTAAGTTACCGAGGAAACGCCGTGATATAACTAAAGCTTGTTGAAAGCGGCGTAATAAAACCGTATCTACGTTCCTGTTGCAATGAACCAAACCCAATTATGATTTCAATTGTTTATTAGATTTCAGAATTATAGTAAATATCATACTGCCACGGATATGAGATCAGAAAAGGTTGAATGTAATGAATGGGTTTACGACAAATCTGTCCAAGAGAAGACGTTTGTGTCTCAGGTATGTAAATTGAAATGCAAACATAGTGGCCTGATGCCCAAGCAAACAATGAAGAGCCTGCTGCCCTTGAACATCGACCAACATCTTTAGTTTTAACATGTTTATTTTTCAATATTTTCGTACAAATATCTTTACTTTTCGGATACATGCGAAACTGTCCTGGGCGAAACTCCTGACAAAACACGAGATGTACTGGTTTTACTACACATACAAAAAACATGTGCAGAAGACGACGTTGAAGTCATCTGGGGAAAATCTTGACAATCTCAGCAAATGATTAGATAATTATTGAATATAGTTGAAAACATTGTTACAAATAAACGATTTGCTTATTATGACCAATCCCTCATTTTGCCACAAGTTTTCACAAGTCATCTGCTTTATAAGTGTTTTACATGTGGGGAAGGTTTAATGCATGTTCGTTTGAGATAATTTATTACCAAATTTCTTTCAATGTATTTCCCGTGCCAAACTCGTGACAATAATTTTCTTCTTTTCTCACAATGTTTACTGTAGTTACCTGCATTCAGATGCGCAAGAACGGGTTTCTAAAGAATAAGACTTCTCTATTTCGCATCTGTATTTCTTTGCCTCGGCCAAAAGGAACCAGACCTCTCTTTTTCGCGGTTGTATTTCTTTTCCTCTGCCTAAAGGAGCTAGACCTCTATTTCTCGCGGCTGTTTTTCTTTGTCTCTGTCTAAAGGAACCAGGCCTTTTTTTGCGGCTGTATTTCTTTGCCTTTGCACACAGGAGCCAGACCTTTTTTGCGGCTGTATTTCTTTGCCTCTGCATAAAGAAGCCAGACCTTTTTTGCGCCTGTATATCTTTGCCTTTGCATAAAGGAGCCAGATCTTTTTTGGGCTGTAATTTCTTTGCCTTTGCATAAAGGAGCCAGACCTTTTTTCGCGGCTGTATTTCTTTGCCTTTGCATGAAGGAGCCAGACCTTTTTTGTGGCTGTATTTCTTTGCCTTTGTATAAAGGAGCCAGACTTTTTTTGCGGCTGTATTTCTTTGCCTCTGTCTAAAGGAACCAGACCTCTCTTTTTCGCGGCTGTATTTCTTTGCCTCTGCATAAAGGAACCAGACCTCTCTTTTTTGCGGCTGTATTTCATTGCCTCTGTCTAAAGGAGCCAGACTTCTCTTTTTCGCGGCTGTATTTCTTTGCCTCTGCATAAAGGAACCAGACCTATCTTTTTTACGATTGTATTTCTTTGCCTCTGTCAAAAGGAACCAGACCTCTCTTTTTCGCGGCTGTATTTCTTTGACTCTGTCTAAAGGAACCAGACCTCTCTTTTTTGCGGCTGTATTTCTTTGCCTCTGTCTAAAGGAACCAGACCTCTCTTTTTCGCGGCTGTATTTCTTTGCCTCTGTCTAAAGGAGCCAGACCTCTCTTTTTCGCGGCTGTATTTCTTTGCCTCTGTTTAATGGAGCCAGACCTCTCTTTTTCGCGGCTGTATTTCTTTGCCTCTGTCTAAAGGAACCAGGCCTCTCTTTTTCGCGGCTGTATTTCTTTGCCTCTGTCTAAAGGAACCAGACCTCTCTTTTTCGCGGCTGTATTTCTTTGCCTCTGTCTAAAGGAACCAGGCCTCTCTTTTTCGCGGCTGTATTTCTTTGCCTATTTCTTTGCTGTCTATTTCGCGGCTGTATTTCTTTGTCTCGGCCCAAAGGAACCAGACCTCTTTAATTCGCGGCTGGATTTTTTTCTGTTGTTTAATCGTGTCGCATAATAGTTTGTAATTTAGTGAAAGATTAGACAATTAGACAACGAAATGTAGATATTTCACCATCTTATTTTATGTACATATATATTTTTATGTTTTTTCCCCCAGAATAATCTTGTATGTGACAAAACAGTATGGGTGGCTAATACAGAGATGTTGTTTTACGGTGGAATGCTAGCTGGCTCCATCATTTCTGGAATATTTGCTGATGTGTAAGTGTTTTGTGCCTTCCAGTGACTGAGAGTACTATTAACGCAGTTATTTTGTTGTGTTCATTTAGTAATATTTCAATTAGTTTAGGGGTCATACCTAATACTTTAAAATGGTTAGCATTACGACTGACTGACTGGTGTCAGGAAAAATTGACCAGTAGTACTGGTTACCCAGGAAACGACGTGATATAACTGAAAAAGTGTTTTGTTCCTTCAACCAAAAATTCCATTCAGTTTTTATGCGGGGGATTCAGCTATGCTGAATACCTCCGTATATTGTCATGCCAAGCTTTCAGGAAGTGTAAATTTGTAAATTGTTTGTGCTGCCCTCTGTTTTTTCAAAATGGACATTTTTTTTTATTGTCCAGGGATCAGTTAAATACGTTTCACAACAAGCTAAACATTATGCACATTATACAAAGTAAACTTACACAATGTAAAGTTTTAATCAATGAAGTTGTATACATAATTTAGAAATTTAAGTTAGACATAAGGATCTTAAATGTTTCTTTTAAATATATGAAAAACGAGTAGCTTGAAAGCGGGTAGCTCAAAAACCTTTTGAGAAAAAATACGGAAATACGGCTGTCGTGCATCGTCAACATTTTCCCTTGTTAACACTCTACAGGCTACATTTTGCATCGGATCTTCATGAAAGTGTATCAGAACATTCATCTCCATCAAATCTTGGACAAGTGCGAAATTGGACCATTTGAGGTAAAAAACTAGGTCACTAGGTCAAATTGAAGGAAAATCTTGTTAACACTCTAGAGGCCACTTGAGCATGTTGGAACTTATCAGAATGTTTGTCTTGATGATGTAAGTCAAGTTCGAACATGAGTCATACTGAGTCAAAAAGTAGGTCACTATGTCAAATTGAAGGAAAAGATTGTTAACACTGTAGACGCCGCAATTTTTGCTTCAGCAATTTGAATTATTTTGTCAGAATGTCTGTATTAATGAAATCCAGGTCAAGTTTGAATATGGGTCACATTGTGTCAGAAAGTAGGTCACTAGGCCAAATTGAAGGAAAATCTTGTTAACTCTGTAGAAGCATATTTTTTTGGCTACAGAAGCTTGACATTTGGTTAGGATTCTATTTAAATGATATCTAGGTCAAGTTTGAATATGGGTCATGCCGGGTTAAAAACTAGGTCACTAGGCCAGATTGAAGGAAAATCTTGTTAACACTTTGGATACTGCATTGTTTGCTTGAGCATGTTAAAACTTTATCAGAATGTTTTTCTTGATGATATCTAGGTCAAGTTCTAACATGGGTCATGTTGGGTCAAAAAGTAGGTCACTAGGTCAAATTGAAGGAAAATCTTGTTAACACTCTAGAGCCAACATCCCCCGCATTTCAGTACTGTTAGTACTTTGATTTTCGTTTAGGATTACTTTTTACTCGCTTAAACCTTTTTCCACATCAGACGATTTGGAAAACATCCATGCAAAAACAAGTTATATCTCTGTGAATAATAGTATGATTAGTATACCGAATTTAAGAAATTTTTGTGACAAAAGGTGAAATTGCCCATTATAGGTAATTTCTTCTTTTGTCATAACGTTTTACAAAGTCGTCTCCTGCAAAGGCGTCAGAAAGCGTCTGTTTGGTAATAAGATATACTTTTCTTAACTTATAACGTGAACCGATGCCTCTATCCGAAGTTGACCAACACATTCCTGAAAGGGTGTACACGTTTCTGTTTTCTTTTTCAGATATGGACGTAAAAAAGTGATGTACATATCATTTTGGGTGATGACGATCGCGTCTATAGGGCTCGCGTTTTGCCGAGAGTACTGGCTATTTGTGTTGGTCAACTTCGTGCAAGGGGCGTCACTCGTTGGGTCCTATATGCCGGCTTTCGTCATAAGTAAAGTATATCTTATTAACAAAAATGTGCATTGCTTTAATTACAAAAAGGAAATTGCCCGCATTAAACGAAATAGGCAGTCAATTAAATGGCCTACTTTGCAAATATAACTAAATACACTAGTCCCCTGTTTTGTTTCATATTTCTACCGAGTACTTGGTCGGTAAGTTACCGAGTACATTACGCGTGGGAAAGATGGCTGAGATTCTTACATAACTTAGTAAGTAAAAACTCAATCCATGACATACCAAAGGTCTGTTTTATACACTGACCTAAAGAAAAAACCAATAAGTCTAAAGAACCAACATTGACCCGTCTAGGGACAGTATACATGGAATTACAGTGGCCTATACAATGACAAGACGAATTTTGATGTAAAGCAACTATAATGTGTCATACAAGCTGAAGTTTCTAAATGTTTACCAATAAACGGTTTTAAATCTGCTCTAACTAGATCAATTAGTTAAAAAATAACATAGTAGGTGCTGAAATATTAACTTAAGGTGTAATGCCTCTAGTTGTAAGTTAAGTGTGACACAGGCTTTGGAAGGAGAGCGGGAAGTATATTCTCCTTCAAGTTTAGCAGAAGTATGTAAACAAAAACGGGAGTATACAAAGTAATTTTTAACAAGTTTAAAGATATTTATTATCAAAATTGAGCATTTATGAAATTAAAAGAAAAAGTTCACATGTATAGTCAACATATAACAAGAATACAATGGTCGGAATGAACAAACTGTATGGCGAGGAACGTTTTAAGCTTAGAAATACAACACCATTTTATAAATAGGCATCCCCCGAAACTTTTTTCCTGAGATTTGATGAATCGAGTCGTAAGGGCCGTAAACCAAACAATTAAAGAAGCGTAGCCTAGGAAGTTGGGGGAAAAGTGAACCTTTTTTCTAAGCTATGATGAATTGGGTCGTCAGGGCCGTAAACCAAATACAAATTAAATGTGTCTAAAGTTTTGTAATAACGGTAAAAGACATACGTATTTTGTATATTGTTGTTTCTTTAATCAGTTAAGACAATTTATTGATTCATATTTTTTTTATTTTTTTCAAACAATTTTTTCTTTTCAATAATAATGTTGGTTGCTCCCTATTCGATTATAAAAATAAAACCTAGACAATACTGACACCGCGCTTCCACGCGGCGTCAATAAACAAAACTATATGAAACTAATATACAGGGGAAAAGTTTCAATTATATTATTATGTCATATTGCAGCTATGGAAATAACCAGTATGGACAAGAGACTATGGCCCGGTGTGGCCTCAAATATTCCGTACCTAATTGGACTCATGATATTATCAACAGTCGCCTATTTCGAGAGATCATGGGACAAACTCGCTCTTTATACAGGGTTTCCTTGTTTGCTTCTATTGCCATTATGGTGGTAAGTACATGGGACAAACTCGCCCTGTATACAGGGTTTCCCTGTTTTCTTCTATTACCATTATGGTGGTAAGTACATGGGATAAACTCGTCCTGTATACAGGGTTACATTGTTTGCTTCTATTGCCATTATGGTGGTAAGTACATGTCACAAACTCGCCCTGTATACATGGTTTCCTTGTTTGCTTCTATTGCCATTATGGTGGTAAGTACATGTCACACACTCGCCCTGTATACAGGGTTTCCTTGTTTGCTTCTATTGCCATTATGGTGGTGAGTACATGGGACAAACTCGCCCTGTATACAGGGTTTCCTTGTTTGCTTCTATTACCATTATGGTGGTAAGTACATGGGAAAAACTAGCCCTTTATACAGGGTTTCCTTGTTTGCTTCTATTGCCATTATGGTGGTAAGTACATGAGACAAACTCGCCCTGTATACAGGGTTTCCCTGTTTTCTTCTATTGCCATTATGGTGGTAAGTACATGGGACATACTCGCCCTGTATACAGGGTTTCCTTGTTTGCTTCTATTGCCATTATGGTGGTAAGTACATGAGACAAACTCGCCCTGTATACAGGGTTTCCCTGTTTTCTTCTATTGCCATTATGGTGGTAAGTACATGGGACATACTCGCCCTGTATACAGGGTTTCCTTGTTTGCTTCTATTGCCATTATGGTGGTAAGTACATGAGACAAACTCGCCCTGTATACAGGGTTTCCCTGTTTTCTTCTATTGCCATTATGGTGGTAAGTACATGGGACATACTCGCCCTGTATACAGAGTTTCCTTGTTACTTTTGCCGTTCTGGCGGTGGTTACATGGGACACACTCGCCCGGTATACAGAGTTTCTTTGTTATTATTGCCATTATGGTGGTAAGTACATGGGACATACTCGCCCTGTATACAGAGTTTCTTTGTTACTATTGCCAGTATGGTGGTAAGTACATGGGGCATACTCGCCCTGTATACAGAGTTTCTTTGTTACTATTGCCATTATGGTGGTGAGTACATGGGACATACTCGCCCTGTATACACCGTTACACTTGTTACTATTGCCGTGCTGGCGATGGTTACATAGGATAAACTCGCCCGGTATACAGAGTTTCTTTGTTTACTTCAATTGCAATTATGGTGGTGAATTCATGGGACACAATCGCCTTTTATTCATTCTTTACCTTGTTTGCTACTACTGCCGTTATGGCGGTGAGTACATGGGACAAACTCGCCCTGTATACACCTTTACATTGTTTGTTAATATAGCCGTTATGGCGACGAGTGCATGGGACAAACACGCCCTGTATACACCGTTACATTGTTTGTTACTATAGCCGTTATGGCGGTGAGTACATGGGACAAACTCGCCCTGTATACACCGTTACATTGTTTGTTACTATAGCCGTTATGGCGGTGAGTACATGGGACAAACTCGCCCTGTATACACCGTTACATTGTTTGTTACTATAGCCGTTATGGCGGTGAGTACATGGGACAAACTCGCCCTGTACACACCATTACATTGTTTGTTAATATAGGCGTTATGGCGGTGAGTACATGGGACAAACTCGCCCTGTATACACCGTTACATTGTTTGTTACTATAGCCGTTATGGCGGTGAGTACATGGGACAAACTCGCCCTGTATACACCGTTACATTGGTTGTTACTATAGCCGTTATGGCGGTGAGTACATGGGACAAACTCGCCCTGTATACACCGTTACATTGTTTGTTACGATAGCCGTTATGGCGGTGAGTACATGGGACAAACTCGCCATGTATACACCGTTACATTGTTTGTTACTATAGCCGTTATGGCGGTGAGTATATGGGACAAACTCGCCCTGTATACACCGTTTACATTGTTTGTTACTATAGCCGTTATAGCGGTGAGTACATCGGAAAAACTCGCCCTGTATACGACGTTATCTTGTTTGTGACTATAGCCGTTATGGCGGTGAGTACATGGGACAAACTCGCCCTGTATACACCGTTACCTTGTGTGTTACTTTTGCAGTTATAGTGGTGATAACATGGGACAAACGCGTCCTGTATACACCGTTACAGTGTCTGTTACTATTGCCGTGTTGGTGTTATGTACATATAATAAACTCGGCTTTTATACACGGTTTCTTTGCTCTTTTCTATGGCCATTATGGTAGTGAGTACATTGCCATATGCAGTATTCATTCTGTTACTATGCATTTTATAAGTTGATATGAACGTCTGGAAAAAGCTATGTATAAATGTATTGTCAAGGCTAATACCTGAGTCTCCGAGATGGTTGTTGTCAAAACACCGCAAAGTCGAAGCAGAAGCCATGATGACTACAGCTGCAAAATGGAACGGAACGACACTTCCGGACAAAATACTTGACAAAGTCGTCATCGAAGAAGAGCCGTCCTGGAAACATTTCTTTAAAGTGTTTAAATCGAGGAAAATGTTTATCATCACCTCAGTAATCGTGTTTTAACTGGTAAGACAATCTCTCTTCTCTCTATATCTCTTTATATCTCTGTTTCTCTCTCTCTCTCTCTCTCTCTCTCTCTCTCTCTCTCTCTCTCTCTCTCTCTCTCTCTCTCTCTCTCTCTCTCTCTCTCTCTCTCTCTATCTCTCTCTCTCTCTCTCTCTCTTTCTCTCTCTCTCTTCTCTTCTCTCTCTCTCTCTCTCTCTCTCTCTCTCTCTCTCTCTTTATATCTATGTTTCTCTCTCTCTCTCTCTCTCTCTCTCTCTCTCTCTCTCTCTCTCTCTCTCTCTCTCTCTCTCTCTCTCCTCTCTCTCTCTCTCTCTCTCTCTCTCTCTCTCTCTCTCTCTCTCTCTATTTTTACTCTCTCTATCTCTTTCTCTATCTCTCTCTTTCATTTTTATCTCTATGCCCCCTCTCCTCATACCCAACCATAAAACTGATTTAAGTTGCATTAACCGGAAAAGAGTTTCTCATTGCCTTTACGGGTAGTAAAGAGAGGCAAAGACAATATTATATGCTTACGCCCAATTCCACCATACTTTTTACACCTTTACTGCTGTAACCGATGTACCGATGCCTGTGCCACAGTATAGAGCCATTCAAGCGTGTGCATCAGCGCCGTCTCACCAGGCTATTTATTGATAGCTGCTAAACTCAACCTTGTTCCTATAATAGGCTTTGGACTCTTCCTAAATGAAAAGCTTGGTAAATCAAATTTAAACAAATACAGAATAGAAATGGTTAACTGTCAATGTTAATGTAACATATTTCTAGCTGGAGCTTTTGATCAACATTTAAAAGTGTAGTCTGTGTATTGTCCTAACAATTCGAGCAGTGCCGAATCAACCAAACTACAACTAGCAGCCGCCGAATTCTCGGCGATGTATTTTTAGAGTAATCCGAATTACGCTCGAGCCGCTTTAACACTCCGTTTCGTTTATGTAATACTTAATACGGCTTACAACAACAATACCTCGTTAATGATTTCTTTATTTTATTTTGGGGTTTTACGCCGACACTTCCAACACTTATTTAAGTAATATCACAGCTACAGTTCACTTATCCATGATCCCTGGGTAAACAAAAACTAGTACTAGGCTAGGAAATGTGCCTTGCCCAATGGCACTCTGCCATGACCGCCACGCATCGACTAGGTATCGAACCCGGGATACATCGGGTGATTTGGTGTTAAATTGACATCATGTTAAGTTACAACAGTGGGGTTACACCATTTCTCTCACAAAGTCAATAACTAACATATTCTACTTTGTAACCAGGTTTGTCGTCTCAATAGGATATTACGGTCTTTCTCTGAATATGGCTACAATCGCCGGTAACTACTACCTCAACTTTGCCCTCGGTGGATTGGTAGAAGCTCCTGCCTACGTGTTCACGTTGGTACTGTTAGACCGAGTAGGACGTCGACGACTCTATTGCTGGGTTATGGCCGTGGGTGGCCTCGCCCTTGTCTCCACATTTCTGACACTGAGTTACAGCTCCGAGGGTAATGAATTATTTGTGACTTCTAGATTGATGATTATTATTTATATCCTCAGAAATAAAGTCTGGGGGCTATATTGAAATCAATAGTTTGCCTGTTGGTTTGTCTGTAAGACATACTTTTTGGATCATATATATTCTGGTGTTCTAGAGTTCCCATTGAACGTTGCATTAAAAAATCCTTTCCAAACAGTTTACGGGTATATTTAGTCAACTTTATTTTCATTTCTAGTTACACTATTCATTAAACAGACTCATATGTACTCTCGCGTTCGTTCATTGTTTATTATTCTTATCATTAATAACTTTTTTTTACAATCAGTATTATTTATTTTATTATTATTGATTAATTATAGTTATCATATTTTATTATTATTGATATGTATCATATAGTTTTTATTATCATCATCATCAGCATTGTTATTATTGTAATTACAGGGAATGTTACAGACGGAATCATTTTAGCGCTGGCCCTGGTAGGGAAATGTTGTGCCACATCCGGTTTCAGTATCCAGTATTTATATACCGCCGAGCTTTTTCCAACAACTATCAGAAGTGCGGGGCTTGGCGTTGCCTCAATGAGTGCTAGGGTTGGCACAATGATATGTCCATATATCGTAATACTGGTAAGTAATTTAGTATATCTAGCTTTTTTCTTCGTAAATGGAAAATTAGCCGTGTGACATTACGAATAGCGACCTAGCGATATTATACCCGGTCACATATATCGTTATACTGGTACGTAATTTAGTATATCTTGCTTTTTTCTTCGAAAATGGAATATGAGCTGTGTGACCTTACGAGTAGCGACCTAGCGATCTTATACCCGGTTTCATATATCGGCGCAATTAGATGCATCTTGAGCAGAATACTTTAGAAAATATTGTGACAAAAGAAGAACTTGTTCATAAACGGCACATTTCTGTTTTTGTCACAATGTTTTGGTATTAAGGACTATTTTTTAAAATAATCATACTCTCATTTATTGATTATTTTTTAATTTTATCGCCAATGTCGTCTGCTGCATAGCTGTCGTATATGGTATGGTATCTGGAAACAACGTTGAGATGAATGTGTCACCAATATATAGCCATGACAGCCGGCGCATCTATACTGTTTGTCTATAGACTCAACTTTGTTTTATCTTTATATTCCTAGAACTGTATATGGACTTATCTTTGTTTTATCTTTATATTCCTAGAATTGTCTTTGAACTCAACTTTGTTTTTTCTTTATATTCCTAGAACTGTATATAGAATCAACTTTGTTTTATCTTTATATTCCTAGAATTGTATATGGACTCATCTTTGTTTTATCTTTATATTCCTAGAACTGTCTATAGACTCAACTTTGTTTTATCCTTATATTCCTAGAATTGTCTATGGACTCATCTTTGTTTTATCTTTATATACCAAGAATTGTCTATATACTCATCTTTGTTTTATCTTTATATTCCTAGAACTGTCTATGGACTCATCTTTGTTTTATCTGTATTAGATAAGACTGGGTAAATCACGTATTAAGCTTTGTTTTATCTTTATATTCCTAGAATTGTCTATGAACTCATTTTTTGTTTTATCTTTATATACCAAGAATTGTCTATATACTCATCTTTGTTTTATCTTTATATTCCTAGAACTGTATATGGACTCATCTTTGTTTTTATCTTTATATTCCCTATATATATATATATACACTCATCTTTGTTTTATCTTTATATTCCTAGAACTGTCTATGGACTCATCTTTGTTTTATCTTTATATTCCTAGAATTGCATATAGACTCAACTTTGTTTTATCTTTATATTCCTAGAACTGTCTATGGACTCATCTTTGTTTTATCTGTATTAGACAAGACTGGGTAAATCACGTATTAAGCTTATTAGGGCCGGGCCTCGGTGGCTCAGTCGGCAGCGACGCGGGCTGTCAATCCAGGGTTTATGAGTTCGATCTCCAGCTCGGCCAACATGCTTTCTAACATCTGATAAAAGTCAATGCGACAATCGTCATTCGTCTTCCATCAATCGGCTAACAGTCTATGTGGAAAAGCAGCCAGTTGCTTAGAACGAATGTTGTGTGGAGTACTGGTGGAAGTATATGGGTAGGTAAAGTGGCTGTCGTGACATTACTGAAAAATTGTTGAAAACGGCGTTAAACCCAATCAATCAGACAGTCAGGCTTATTAGAAGCTTAATACAAGCTGTGTTGATCTTGACATACACTAGTCATATATGAGCAGTTCCACGAGAAAACCAACATTGTTGACTACGCGTAAAGTATCAACCCGGATCAGCCTTAGCATATCGCCCAGGCTAATCCGGGCAGACACTTCGCATCCTGTTGATCCTGTTGATTTTCTGTTACAGGACGTTACAGGACTCGTTACTCTAAACATCTATTCCCGGAGACGATATGGTCGGTCCGGATTAGCCTTCGCGGTATGCTAAGGCTGATCCGGGTTGATACAAAACGCAGAGTCCACAATGATGGTTTTCTCGTGGAACGGCTCATATGTCAACGTGTAAATATCTATTGGCACGAACAGCTTCAACTAATGTTCTATGCTAACTTCAGGGTAAACAAATGGGCGGAGCTATTGGGGACACATTTGCGTTAGTGATAATAGGTTGCTTATGTATTCTGTCAACATTCGCAACGTTACTTCTGCCAGAAACCCTCAATCAACCGATGCCCGAAACCATCGAGGATGCCGAAAATCTAGGAAGGTACTTACCCATTAAATTTTAAATATTACAAGCGTATGAAAGATGCTCTGCGAAAACACTTAACGTAGTTATAACAAGTTCGAAAAAAGTCCTGCCTGCATTTGAGAGCTGCTCTACGAAACAACCCGTACTGCCTGCGCTTCCATGCTAACATGAAGTTTCTTGGAATTAATTAGCGAATAGTGCAGTCAGATCATACTTTCGCGGCTGCGCTGGCTGATATGGATCTACAACGGTCAAAGGTTTGTTTTAAGCAAAGTGAAAGTCATATTGATAGTTGTTACCTGTAAGTAACCAATAACACAACCATAGATTGACGACAGACGGGTTACCGACAGGAAGTAAAACAATAAAACTAAAATGTGCAGCAGACGACTCGGCAAACATATGGAAAATTGTCTTAAATTTAAAGCATTATTTTTAAATAGAGTTGACAACAAAGTGACAAAAGGGTAAAATGCTCATTATGAGCAATTGGTCTTTTTGTCTCAATGTTTTCTAACGTCATCTGCTGCAAATTTGTAATCAGAAAGCGTCTGTTTAACGACAGACGCACACACAGCGGACAAGTGATCCCTATTGATTTGCCCTACAGGAAGGCTACACAAAACCAAGCAACCCTACATGATGAACTTCTACACTTCTTTTGAGAAATTTCAACGTATATCGTAGTTTTGTAATACACTTTCTTGGTCCAGGTTATTGAAACTGAGATACAAGTTTCTGTTTTCTCAGGTCCATAAATACAGTTTCTAATTAAACAAAAGTATACCCTTTCAGACTTCGGCATATTTTGATTTAAACAGAACGATAGTCTAGGTCTGAGACCCTATGTAGCTGTCTATTCTGTATATCAGACCGCCTCGTTGGTGTAGTGGTAGAGCGTCCGCCTCGGGAGAGGAAGGTCGCGGATTCGATCCCCGGCCGGGTCATACCTAATACTTTAAATATGGTAGTAAAGGCTGCCCTCCTAGGCGCTCAGGGTTTAGCATTACGACTGACTTGTCAGGATAATGGACCAGTAGTACTGGTAACTTACCAAGGAAACGCCGTGATATAGCTGAACACATGTTGAAAGCGGCGTAAAACACCAATCAATCAAATATCTCATTAGCAAATACATGAGTGCAAACTTTTATTGTTTTTATTTCAGAAAGAAATCAAAAGACGTGTCTAACACCGGACATGAAGAGATAGTCATGACACCTGTCAAAATGTAAAGACCAACCTTGATACTCTCCCAACGAACGAGACAAGGGCCTACACATAAACAGAACTTCTTTTATCAGTATATTACTTATACGAGTCCGTAGACGAATAAATGTAAAAATGGATTTTTGTGAACAAAGTTGAATCAGGATCAGCCTGTGCATCGACACAGTCCGGTCAAGATCTACTGTTCACAAATTACTAAAATAAGCTGGTTAGATGATTCTGTCAATGTGTATAGATTCGGACGAGACTTGACTGATGTAGAGGCTGATCTGAACCTACTCGGTACAGGAATGTCAATTTGTACCTTTTCGCCAGGTCGGGCTCGGATTACTCCTCGTTCGTCGATTTAGAATGTCAGTGATTGCACATGCGCGAACAATCCAACGCTGTTGGCACCCAGGCGGGACTATCTTCTAGCTAAGTGATGATATATTGATGGATTGGAGCCAAACATCAAATACGTTTTCAAAAACTCTTCTCGTGTTGCAGCACTAAAAAGTCGTTCACAGCAGGGAGAAAATCAAATAAGTTTTCACAGAAAACAGGAGCCATAATTTACACTATCAAAAAAAGTGGTATGTGGGAAAGGGTTAAGGCTCGTAGTTGCTTTGCTTGTCCAATTGCCGAAACACAAGTCAATTACGAACAGAACCAAGGAAATCTAGATCAAACGTACATGGACACGTGACCGACTACAGAGGTCTCGCGATATCTCGAACTCGAAAGGGACCCATAAACTACTTCGAGTTATCGAAGTGTTCGAGGTATCGACGTGTTCGAGTTATCGCTGGATGTATCCTTAATTCATGTTTGTATTGTCAGCTTCATAATTCATCAATAATCAAGTGTTCATTGGGAAATGCGTGACTAGTGGTGAAACCATATCACGAACACATCGCAGCAGCATTTCTAATGGCTGGTTTTCGGAACAAATTGAATATTCGAGTTTTCCCATGTTGGAGTTATCGCGAGTCAACTGTATTGAAAAAAGAAGGGCGTCATTTAGACATTTTGAAACCGTCTTTCAAAATTGATGTCCAATTTTTCTACAAGATTGTCACATATTTTTTCTCAGAATCCGTACCGTTTACCTTTTAGATTAATTTCTTTTTTCTTCTTATCCTTATAAGTAAGTCAACAGTAGGTCAAATTCAAGTTTTAAAAGTAAATTATCGCAATGTTATCTCTTTTTTGAAAAACGACACCGTCGCCCCTTACTCACCAACACCCCACCAACCCCCACGGATCCCCATCACATAAAACCACGCAGAATTAACAACAATATTTATTCTATAGTTTATTATATTCATGAGGTCGCCAACTCAAACTGAAAAAAACCCCGTTCAATTTAACTATTAGCATATCGATGGCTTCATGCACAACGGTTGTAACTACATCTTGTAACAATATGTAGTTACAACCGCTTTGCATGTATCCCTCGATATGCAAATATAAGCTTAAACAAATTAATTCAAAACAATTATTTGAACCGTTACGGACGATAGAAGGTCATATGTCAACAGCGAAGGATCATTTCGGCATGTGCATATTCACAACCTCCGCATAGATTGATCTGGATCTACATCGTTCACACACAACTTACACACGCTTGTTAGAAGTTTCTGTCAACATAGTGTAGATTCTGATTAGACATATGAGATGTACAGACTGTTCAGAAGTTGCCAAGATATACCTTTTCCAATGGACGGACGGACGGAAGGATATTGTATCTT
>JASEVX010000005.1:77726557-77743551 GCA_031761405.1 Serripes groenlandicus
CAGTCGAAATCGCATTATAGTGATGATGATGATGATGATGATGATGATTATGATAATGATGATGATATATTATTTACAATATTTTTGTCAAGGTTTTTGATGATCTTTATGTAATAGTTATAATGAATATTAAAAATGAAGAAAAAATGAAATCTAAAAATAAAACAAACAAATAAAATAATAAAACCTTAAATAAATATATTCATACATACACATAGATCAAAGCTAAATGAAAAAAAAAGAGAAAATTGTGGTGGGGTCGAACCCATGTCATAGGACTGAATTCGTTAATCTTACCGGCTCAACCGACTGAGCTAATAATCTATTATCATACTTTCTAGTCTAAATCAATATGTATTTATATATTTAACTGTACCGAGGCGTTCCGAATACAAAAGTTAACTCCCCTGCAAAAGTGTATATTTACATCGCATGCACAATTTTCGGTATCTTCTGTTTGTGTATATTTGAAATATACACAGCTTAAACTGGTATTTTCTTGTAAAATTATGCTGTGGTCCGCCTATGCCTCAACTCGTTTCTTTGACAACAATTTATAACTAAACTAATGACAATTTTAGAAATATAATTCGCCATAAGAAGAGCAAAAACAAATATACATATGGTATGAATTCCGAAATATGTATTAACTAATACAAGAATCACTAAGAAAGTGTTATTACTTTTGATTACCCCTTGTATAATAATATATAAACAGATTTCCAAGTATGATTAACCCTGTATCCTGTATTACGTCTATTTATATTTGCAATAAAATAACTATTCGGGAAGAAATAAATTAAAATATCCATTTTTAGTAGGGAGTAGATTTCATGATACCATAAAGTTGATGTTTATTGTGCAAGACAAAAGGTTGTCAATTTTAATTCCACTAACTGCTTTTCAGTTCAAAAATCGCAATGTGCGTTCCGACGTGCGACATCGGTAAAACGGCATTCTGATTTACTAAAAATCGGCTCCACAGATTTTCTTGAAATTCTAGTAACTTGAAGTAGAAAGGGTGATCTTAATGATATGTATTTCTTAAAAAATTAAAAATGATGTAATTACTTTGAAAATATTCCAGCGAAATTTTCATTAACAAACGGGTATTTTTTATCTGAATCGTCATGCAGAAACATTAAATTTATATCATGACACAGGTAACTTTGTTCTCTATAATTCGGTGTTACAAATACCCGATTTTTAATGAAAATTTCGCTGGAAGTAATTGCATAATTTTTGATTTACTAAGCATTTACCCGAGAGATTTTTTAAACAAATACATACAGTGTGTGTATACCACGTGACTTTTGACGTCATATTTTCATGGTCAAACAGCAATAATTGCTCTTGATAATAATGTAAAAACAATGGTAACTTTTGTATTTCTTCACCTTTTTAATGAAACATGCCGCAGTCTAAGCCGCTTACAATGTCCTATCTCCGTGTTTTTACAGGAGTTTGATTGGTGGTCTAGTTTGTTCAAACACTTCGACGAACCTGTTCTCAAAATCAGTTTTGATAATGCTCCGGCGGCGATATTAATAAATTTTAAGAAATGGTTCATCGAAGTGTTTGAAGAAACTAAACCACTAATCAAAGACCGTTGAAAAACCGGTGGTAGGGCTCTCTTAACGGCGTAGACTGCGCCATGTTTCATTAGTCGCCGGGCAGAAGCCCGCGACTTCTATTTTTAATAGGTTTTCGGAAATGACATGGAGGGGGTTATGAGGGGGGGTTATTATTAGATTTTTTTTTTTTTAAATGTCTTGAACATATTACAATTGCGTTTGTTTAAAAACACTAGTTATGACACATCTAAAATGAAATAAATATTCCAATGTTTTAAGTATGTGCAGTTTCTTTATTTTGACTGGCATTTACGTGTTTGTGTTTTATTTACGAAGACAAAACAGTCCCTATTAGCTAGACTGCGATACTTTATTTTCATAAACTATGTAATCAAAAGGTGATAACTACAAACCTTTACGTCGCACTGTCTATAATTTGTTTACATACGCGCACCTGCTTGTAGCATGTAGCAGACTATCGATATGAAAAATCACGTCGAATTCTCCTTTTAATAGATAAGTATCAACATAAACTGGTAACAGAAACAAAAATAAGAAATAATTTGTGAAAATATGTCTCAAATATAAGCCTGTTTATCGGTCGTGAACGTCGAAACGCCTTTTGCTCAGTTCGTGACCTAGTTTCATATTGCCAAAATGTAAACAAAGCGAAGTAACCGGAAGTAAAATGTAAATTTAGAAAAAGTGACTTGTTTCATGCAGACAAAAAATGTCGCACGACAAATTGATTTCTTAAACGTCACGAAACGAGTGAATGGGTCGAATGTAGGAGAAAGAAAGATAATATAGAAATGCTTTTTTTCTCTCGAATGCAGTGGAATAAAACATGCACTAAAGCTTTGCCTGATTTTTTGTTCACTTTCTTCGATGTCTGACACTACGACTCGATGAAGCCTGACACGAGGGTCAACATTTCAAAAGAATGCTCAAACACCTTATTACAGATAGATAGCTAATATTACACACTTAAATGATTAAATATATCGTGATATTAAATGTTTATTTGGCTTGAAACAAATTAAGAGAAGAACAAACGCTGATAAACAATAGATTTAGAAATAAAGAAAATCTGCTCTTTCGCACCCAATTAATTTCATACTTGCCACCTATTAAACAGTAATGGGACTCGCAACTGGCATTTCTCTTGCGCCAAACATATATTGTATGCATCAACGATTTAGATAAACAATTAAGCTGATATGTTGTTACAAGTGTGGTCTACTTTTTAAACATATGAGGATAAATTTTAACATCTGTGAAATATTTATTAATAATTATTAAAAAGGAGGAAGTTCATGTCTTCAGCAATTTAACCGTTTTCTCAATGTTTTAAGCGTTTGAAGGTTATTATTGTTGCTTCTTTTTATTGCATGTAGATTTAAATCCCAAATGTATTAATTTGTTGTGGTTTTATTGACAAATACAAAACATCCAAAATCCTGACCAAAAGAAATCCTGAAATTTGTAGATCTATGTGGAATTTCAAAAATCCTGGAATTAGTCCCTATGAAAACTTATGTGTATGTTTAGACTAATGAAAGTCAAGCATACATGTGTTGTTAAAAAATAAATAAATGCAGTCTTTTCCGGCGACATTGATGCCTTGCATCAACTTTCTCTTGTTAACAATGATGAAGAAATAACAAAAATGTTACCTTTGGTTTTACATCTAAACCGAAGTAAAATATTTCTGTCTGCCGTAGGCATTTGTGACGTCAAAGTCACGTGGTATACACACACTGACATATAACTTTGGAAATTAAATTCAAGATAATACTGTTTACGGTAAACCACTAATACAGGTTTTGTCGATGGACTGGCTCATATATATATATCTTTCTCTCACTTATCTCCTCTCTTCTCTCCTATTCTCTCTCTCTCAATCTATCTCTTTTCCATCTCACATTCTACCTTCTCTCTCCATCTTCTCCTCTCTCTCTCACTTACTCTCTCTCTCTCTCTCTTATCATATCACTCGCGCTCTCTCTCTCCTCTCATATCATTCTCTCTCAATCTCTCTCTCTCTCTCTCTCTCTCTCTCTCTCTCATCTCTCTCTCCTCTCTTCTCTCTCTCTCTTCTCTCTCTCTCTCTCTCTCCTCTCTCTCTCTCTTCTCTTCTCTCTCTCTCTCTCTCTCTCTCTCTCTCTCTCTTCTCTCTCTCTCTCTCTCTCTCTCTCGTCATCTCTCTCTCTCTCTCTCTCTCTCTCTCTCTCTCTCTCTCTCTCTCATTCGACCCGACCCCTCTTTCGTCTTTTTTTCAGAAGGTTTCATTGAGATTTATAGTGTCTGTAAGTTTTCAAAGACAGCGGCTGCACATATTGTTGTATGTGGTTAAAAAGTAAATGTTTTGACTAAATAAAGTACATACTTGTTATTATCCGAATGGGGCGGCGATGAATAAACCATTTTCCCTAATATATATGACATTTTTGTAAGAATCATCTGCTTGGAAATTATATGACGATTGTCTTTCGAAAACAATGTGGCAACTGGATTTATTTTTTAAATTACAAATTTAAATACAGAATTCAAAAATATTATAGAATGGAGAGAAAACTGCCTATAAATAAACGCCTCTAAGTTCAAGTTGTATATTGTGCCGAAAATTTAACCTTCGCAATTTGACAAATCTACCAGCATCTGGGTTTGTTCGTTCATTGACCTTCTTAAGATAAGAATATAAACTTTGATTTGCATTTAAATGAAATGTCAGAGTAAATGAATGCAACCTACTTTTTAAAATATGCATATAAGATATTGAAACACGTGAAAACGTTTAGTGTAAATAAGTTATATAAATATTTATGAAACTTGCATAATGTTGTCCAAAGAAGTTTTCTTCTAAAAATCCGTTCACATGCATCTAATGAATTCAGGACTTTGCATTTTTTTTTTCACATTTAACTTATTGAGCGGCCGCTTTGGGCGAAAACCAACCGTAAGACATTAGCGAAGAGTGTACAGTCAGATCTGCCAGCGTATCCGTACAGTCTGATATGACTTTACACTGTTCTGCAATTAGTCTTCGAAGGTTTCAAGAAACTACTTACATAATTGAGCCGTCCTGCGAGAAAATCAACACTTTTCGCCACCTGTGGATTTTCTGTTTCAGGAATCATTACTCTATACCTCTCTCCCCTGAGACGGAAATGTGTCGGTCCGGATCAGTCTGCGCGCACTGCGCAGGCTAATCTGGGTAGATACATACGCAGAATGCCATTATGTTGGTTTTCTCGCGGGACGGCTCAATATATTGACCATTTGGATCAAAAAAGCTTTCATAAAAGCTGGTATATCTTTAGTCTGGTACCCCCGGTTTACTAAGGTGAATGAGTGCGTTTGGCAGGAACCAACACTTGCAATTTTCAGTTTAGTCTGGTAGTACGACTGGCATTAGTCTGCTTCCCGGCGTATAATAGCGAGTTTCGTAAACTCTACAGCGGAATCATACAACTAAATGTTGGGAATCAATACATAAATAGTGAAGGCAAAACACCTTTCGGAGTTTGAAATGTAGAACGGTTTGGTCTTCGTTTCAATGTTAATCGACCAGTTTCAAGCCCTCAATTGTCACACTTTGTAAGCGTTTCTCTTGAAAAGAGTTACCCCTATGATTTAAAACAATCCAAAGAAAATGGGGGGAGGAAAGGGGCAGAGTGTCATGTGTCATGCATTGTGCAAGAAAGAATTCACGAGTCGAAAATGGTTACCGTCATTTTGGACCAATTCGGGCCCGGATAAAACCGGTGTTAAGCATTCTCTACTTTCACTTTCAAACAAGGTCAAAATACTAAAAGTGATCAAATCAATCATTTTCAGTGCATCCTATATACCTTTACAATGAATATAAACTGAATGGCATGTATTCAATGCATTCTGGGTGTGGTGGTATACACTCATTTCTATGCAAACAAAGATTTTTTCAGGGACTATTTGGCTGTAGATCAGCATGACTGCGGATGTATTTGGCGTAATTTGACCTTCACCCAGACATGTAAAAATAACCCTAACGTTGGTTTTCCTAGAGCATCGCTCAATTGTACATCTGTACATTTTGCACAACAAGTCTGTGACATCCGTGATAACTATGTTTTCCCCGTTACAGATGCAAGGTACCCGGATATCCAAATGACTCATACGAGATACAAGATGAGTTTCACAGATTTCTGGTTAAAGTGTCCATACCTCTCTCGGATGACGGCACATATGACACATGTCATGTTTATGTGACACAAATTCCTGATCAAATGTAAGTATGCGACACTTTTAACAGTTATGGCATCGCGGATTTCTTTTTTAAGTGTCTTTAACTTTCTCAGATGACTGCACATATGATGCATGTTATGTTAATGTGACACACATCCCAGAATAATTGTAAGTATGCGATACTTCTTACTGTAATGCCATCACGGATTGTTTGATAATGTGACAATGCCTATATCAGATGTGGCCACATATGATGCATGCAATGTGTATGTGAAACAAAGCCTAGAAAAAATGTAAGTATGCAATACTATTACTGTCATGCCATCACGGATGTTTTAATAAGGTGTAAGTGACACAATGCCCGGATAGAATGTAAGTATGCACCACTTTCTCGAAAATATGTCATTGCCCATCACAGATGACGGCGCATACGAGTATGACGCATGCTATCTTTATGTGACACAAAGCCCGGAATAATTGTAAGAATGCGACACATTTTACTGTCATGGCATCACGGATGTATTGTGTATGTGTATAAAACGGTAATTATGGCTCCTGTCATGATTATGTGAGCCAAACATGGAGCAAATGTAAGTATGCAACATGTCTTACAGTCATGACATTAGGCATTTCTTGCAAACGTATCCATTGTTCATATAGTACATGCCACGTGTATATGGCAGAAAGCCCACAACAAATGTAAGTATGCGGCACATTTTACTTTTATGTCATTACGGATTTCTTGTTAATTTGTATATAAATATATCAGATGACGGCAATTACGACGCATGTCATGTGAATCAAACACGGAGCGAATGTAAGTAGGCAGCATGTCTTACAGTCATGCCATCACGTAATTATTGTTAAAAGTGTCCATGCCTATCAGATTATGGCATATATCACGCATGACATGTTATGTGACACAAAACCCTAAAAAGGTGTAAGTATGCAACATATTTTACTATCATGTCATCAGGCATTTCTTGTTAATGTGTCCACTCTAAGTATTTTGGTCTGATTTAATGAGCTTGAAGCGCCACATACCATACATGTGATGACACTGTTTGTTTGTTCAAAGGAATTTGTCTTTGTACAACGATCAGGGTCGGAAAAATACTATCGAATACTATATTGAACCCAGCGAGGGCACTATGGCGAACGATGCACCGGTATCAGGACGAACTTACCGGTTGTATACACGGTTCATTCAGGAATCGCCATGGCATAACTGAAATAATGCTGTAAGCGGCGTATACCACTATAAGGAGATCTATATTGGAATTGCATCCGGCGAAAATGGATGTAATTTACTTTCCTTTTACATATTTGAAATAGTTAAGGCAATTGCTATGTAAGACCCAGATGAGACCGAACATATTCTAATGCACTGGCTTATATTGATCTACATTGGTCGCAAATGCATTACGGTTAGTTTTCGCATACCGTCTCTCATATACACAAACAAAAACCAGATATGGGTCTCTAGAAGGTCCGAGTAAGTTTGATACCAGCTTGTACTTAGAGAGACCTCCTCGGTGGTGTAGTGGGTGCGGGAGGTCGAGGGTTCGACACTCGACAGGGTCATACCAAAGACTTACATAATGGTAACATTGGCTGTCCTCATTAGCGCTCATGGTTGCGGAGTTAGCATTACAACTGACTGGCTGGTGTCATGATAATTAACAAATAAGTCGGATAAGTTACCGAGGAAACGCCGTGATATAACTAAAGCTTGTTGAAAGCGGCGTAATAAAACCTTATCTACGTTCCTGTTGCAATGAACCAAACCCAATTATGATTTCAATTGTTTATTAGATTTCAGAATTATAGTAAATATCATACTGCCACGGATATGAGATCAGAAAAGGTTGAATGTAATGAATGGGTTTACGACAAATCTGTCCAAGAGAAGACGTTTGTGTCTCAGGTATGTAAATTGAAATGCAAACATAGTGGCCTGATGCCCAAGCAAACAATGAAGAGCCTGCTGCCCTTGAACATCGACCAACATCTTTAGTTTTAACATGTTTATTTTTCAATATTTTCGAACAAATATTTTTACTTTTTGGATACATGCGAAACTGTCCTGGGCGAAACTCCTGACAAAACACGAGATGTACTGGTTTTACTCCACATACAAAAAACATGTGCAGAAGACGACTTTGAAGTCATCTGGGGAAAATCTTGACAATCTCAGCAAATGATTAGATAATTATTGAATATAGTTGAAAACATTGTTACAAATAAACGATTTGCTTATTATGACCAATCCCTCATTTTGCCACAAGTTTTCACAAGTCATCTGCTTTATAAGTGTTTTACATGTGGGGAAGGTTTAATGCATGTTCGTTTGAGATAACTTATTACCAAATTTCTTTCAATGTATTTCCCGTGCCAAACTCGTGACAATAATTTTCTTCTTTTCTCACAATGTTTACTGTAGTTATCTGCATTCAGATGCGCAAGAACTGGTTTCTAAAGAATAAGACTTCTCTATTTCGCATCTGTATTTCTTTGCCTCGGCCAAAAGGAACCAGACCTCTCTTTTTCGCGGTTGTATTTCTTTTCCTCTGCCTAAAGGAGCTAGACACCTATTTCTCGCGGCTGTTTTTCTTTGCCTCTGTCTAAAGGAACCAGGCCTCTCTTTTTCGCGGCTGTATTTCTTTGCCTCTGTCTAAAGGAACTAGACCTCTCTTTTTCGCGGCTGTATTTCTTTGTCTCTGCATAAAGGAACCAGACCTCTCTTTTTTTGCGGCTGTATTTCTTTGCCTCTGTCTAAAGGAACCAGACCTCTCTTTTTCGCGGCTGTATTTCTTTGCCTCTGTCTAAAGGAGCCAGACCTCTCTTTTTCGCGGCTGTATTTCTTTGCCTCTGTCTAAAGGAGCCAGACCTATCTTTTTTGCGGCTGTATTTCTTTGCCTCTGCATAAAGGAACCAGACCTCTCTTTTTTGCGGCTGTATTTCTTTGCCTCTGTCTAAAGGAGCCAGACCTATCTTTTTCGCGGCCGTATTTCTTTGCCTCTGCATAAAGGAACCAGACCTCTCTTTCTTTGCGGCTGTATTTCTTTGCCTCTGTGTAAAGGAGCCAGACCTCTCTTTTTCGCGGATGTATTTCTTTGCCTCTGTCTAAAGGAACCAGACCTCTCTTTTTCGCGGCTGTATTTCTTTGCCTCTGTCTAAAGGAGCCAGACCTATCTTTTTCGCGGCTGTATTTCTTTGCCTCTGCATAAAGGAACCAGACCTCTCTTTTTTTGCGGCTGTATTTCTTTGCCTCTGTCTAAAGGAGCCAGACCTCTCTTTTTCGCGGATGTATTTCTTTGCCTCTGTCTAAAGGAGCCAGACCTCTCTTTTTCGCGGATGTATTTCTTTGCCTCTGTCTAAAGGAGCCAGATCTCTCTTTTTCGCGGCTGTATTTCTTTGCCTCTGCATAAAGGAACCAGACCTCTCTTTTTTTGCGGCTGTATTTCTTTGCCTCTGTCTAAAGGAGCCAGACCTCTCTTTTTCGCGGCTGTATTTCTTTGCCTCTGTCTAAAGGAGCCAGACCTCTCTTTTTCGCGGCTGTATTTCTTTGCCTCTGTCTAAAGGAGCCAGACCTCTCTTTTTCGCGGCTGTATTTCTTTGCCTCTGCATAAAGGAACCAGACCTCTCTTTTTTTGCAGCTGTATTTCTTTGCCTCTGTCTAAAGGAGCCAGACCTCTCTTTTTCGCGGCTGTATTTCTTTGCCTCTGTATAAAGGAACCAGACCTCTCTTTTTTGCGGTTGTATTTCTTTGCCTCTGTCTAAAGGAACCAGACCTCTCTTTTTTGCGGTTGTATTTCTTTGCCTCTATCAAGATGAACCAGACCTCTCTTTTTCGCGGCTGCAATTCTTTGCCTCTGTCTAAAGGAACCAGACCTCTCTTTTTTGCGGCTGTATTTCTTTGCCTCTGTCTAAAGGAACCAGACCTCTCTTTTTCGCGGCTGTATTTCTTTGCCTCTGTCTAAAGGAGCCAGACCTCTCTTTTTCGCGGCTGTATTTCTTTGCCTCTGTCTAAAGGAGCCAGACCTCTCTTTTTCGCGGTTGTATTTCATTGCCTCTGTCTAAAGGAACCAGACCTCTCTTTTTCGCGGCTGTATTTCTTTGCCTCTGTCTAAAGGAACCAGACCTCTCTTTTTCGCGGCTGTATTTCTTTGCCTCTGTCTAAAGGAACCAGACCTCTCTTTTTCGCGGCTGTATTTCTTTGCCTCTGTCTAAAGGAACCAGACCTCTCTTTTTCGCGGCTGTATTTCTTTGCCTCTGTCTAAAGGAACCAGACCTCTCTTTTTCGCGGCTGTATTTCTTTGCCTATTTCTTCGCTGTCTATTTCGCGGCTGTATTTCTATGTCTCGGCCCAAAGGAACCAGACCTCTTTAATTCGCGGCTGTATTTTTTTCTGTTGTTTAATCGTGTCGCATAATAGTTTGTAATTTAGTGAAAGATTAGACAATTAGACAACGAAATGTAGATATTTCACCATCTTATTTTATGTACATATATATTTTTATGTTTTTCCCCCCAGAATAATCTTGTATGTGACAAAACAGTATGGGTGGCTAATGCAGAGATGTTGTTTTACGGCGGAATGCTAGCTGGCTCCATCATTTCTGGAATATTTGCTGATGTGTAAGTGTTTTGTGCCTTCCAGTGACTGAGAGTACTATTAACGCAGTTATTTTGTTGTGTTCATTTAGTAATATTTCAATTAGTTTAGGGATCATACCTAATACTTTAAAATGGTTAGCATTACGACTGTTTGACTGGTGTCAGGAAAAATTGACCAGTAGTACTGGTTACCCAGGAAACGACGTGATATAACTGAAAAAGTGTTTTGTTCCTTCAACCAAAAATTCCATTCAGTTTTTATGCGGGGGATTCAGCTATGCTGAATACTTCCGTATATTGTCATGCCAAGCTTTCAGGAAGTGTAAATTTGTAAATTGTTTGTGCTGCCCTCTGTTTTTTCAAAATGGACATTTTTTTTTATTGTCCAGGCATCAGTTAAATACGTTTCACAACAAGAGAAAGTTGATGCAAGGCATCAATGTCGCCGGAAAAGACTGCATTGATTTATTTATGTATTCTTGACTTTCCTTAGTCTATTCAAACATTAGGAACGTTGAAATGAAAACATTTGCTTATAAATTTTATATACATACCTATACATTAGGGTATCTATAAAAAATTAACGAAATGTGTACACATTTATCTTGGCTTAAATTTAATTTTGCTGTTGTTACTTATTTAAATAATAGTATTCATTCATATAATTTCAATGTGTGTCAATCTTATTCGAATCACAAGGTAAATATCCTGGTATTGCTTTAAAGGGAGGTAATTTGAAGAAAAACAAAAGTCTTCAAAAGGAGAAATATATCGGCATTACCGTCTACAGTTTAAATTGTTCTATTGTTTGTGGATTAAAATGTTCTTTTTTTCTTATTTCTACATGTACAACGAAATATTGCGGCTTCTCTTTGACGCTTTGCGTCAAACATTCGTCTTGTACTTGTCTAAAATAAAATAATATCACTCGCTTTTTCATATCGAAATGCGCATGCGCGAAAATCGCTGTTAAAGGTCACGAAACTACACAACAGAATAGGGTCTATATTTAGCTTAGAAACAGTTCCTACTTTAGATATTCATGGATTAACATTATTAAATGAATTCTACACAAATCAAGACATCTCTTTGAACATGAAAACAACATTTAGTAAGTTAAAATTGCTATTAAAAGGAGAATCCGAAATTGACCTCAATGATGACACATAAGAGTCTGCATTAGGGGGTGTTGGTTCACGTCTTGAAGGGACCACTTTTGTCTTCGTAAATAAGACAAAAAACTTAAATGCGAGTGAAATAAAAAAAACTGCAAACATTAAAAAATCGGAATATTTATTTCATTTTAGATGTGTCATTTATTAGTGTTCGTAAACAACCACAATTGTAATATGTTCAAATCATCTAGATTTGTTTCTTTCTAATAATAAGCCGCCCTCCCATGTGATTTCCGAAAAGCTATTAAAAATAGAAGTCGCGGGCTTCTGCCCGGCGACTAACAAGCTAAACATTATGCACATTATACAAAGTAAACTTACACAATGTAAAGTTTTAATCAATGAAGTTGTATACATAATTTAGAAATTTAAGTTAGACATAAGGATCTTAAATGTTTCTTTTAAATATATGAAAAACGAGTAGCTTGAAAGCGGGTAGCTCAAAAACCTTTTGAGAAAAAATACGGAAATACGGCTGTCGTGCATCGTCAACATTTCCCCTTGTTAACACTCTACAGGCTACATTTTGCATCGGATCTTCATGAAAGTTTATCAGAACATTTATCTCCATCAAATCTTGGACAAGTTCGAAATTGGACCATTTGAGGTAAAAAACTAGGTCACTAGGTCAAATTGAAGGAAAATCTTGTTAACACTCTAGAGGCCACTTGAGCATGTTGGAACTTATCAGAATGTTTGTCTTGATGATGTAAGTCAAGTTCGAACATGAGTCATACTGAGTCAAAAAGTAGGTCACTAGGTCAAATTGAAGGAAAAGCTTGTTAACACTCTAGAGGCCTTATTTCCAACTTGAGCATGTTGAAACTTTGTGAGAATGTTTGTCTTGATGATATGTAGGTCAAGTTTGAACATGGGTTACATTGGGTCAAAATGTAGGTCACTAGGTCAAATTGAAGAAAAAGATTGTTAACACTGTAGACGCTGCAATTTTTGCTTCAGCAATTTGAATTATTTTGTCAGAATGTCTGTATTAATGAAATCCAGGTCAAGTTTGAATATGGGTCAAATTGGGTCAGAAACTAGGTCACTAGGCCAAATTGAAGGAAAATCTTGTTAACTCTGTAGAAGCATAATTTTTTGGATACAGAAGCTTGACATTTGGTTAGAATTCTATTTAAATGATATCTAGGTCAAGTTTGAATATGGGTCATGCCGGGTTAAAAACTAGGTCACTAGGCCAGATTGAAGGAACATCTTGTTAACACTCTGGATACTGCATTGTTTGCTTGAGCATGTTAAAACTTTATCAGAATGTTTTTCTTGATGATATCTAGGTCAAGTTCTAACATGGGTCATGTTGGGTCAAAAAGTAGGTCACTAGGTCAAATTGAAGGAAAATCTTGTTAACACTCTAGAGCCAACATCCCCCGCATTTCAGTACTGTCAGTACTTTGATTTTCGTTTAGGATTACTTTTCAACTCGCTTAAACCTTTTTCAACATCAGACGATATGGAAAACATCCATACAAAAACAAGTTATATTTCTGTGAATAATAGTATGATTAGTATACCGAATTTAAGAAATTTTTGTGACAAAAGGTGAAATTGCCCATTATAGGTAATTTCTTCTTTTGTCATACATAACGTTTTACAAAGTCGTCTCCTGCAAAGGCGTCAGAAAGCGTCTGTTTGGTAATAAGATATACTTTTCTTAGGTGTACACGTTTCTGTTTTCTTTTTCAGATATGGACGTAAAAAAGTGATGTACATATCATTTTGGGTGATGACGATCGCGTCTATAGGGCTCGCGTTTTGCCGAGAGTACTGGCTATTTGTGTTGGTCAACTTCGTGCAAGGGGCGTCACTCGTTGGATCCTTTATGCCGGCTTTCGTCATAAGTAAAGTATATTTTATTAACAAAAATGTGCATTGCTTTAATTACAAAAAGGAAATTGCCCGCATTAAACGAAATAGGCAGTCAATTAAATGGCCTACTTTGCAAATATAACTAAATACACTGGTCCCCTGTTTTGTTTCATATTTCTACCGAGTACTTGGTCGGTAAGTTACCGAGTACATTACGCGTGGGAAAGATGGCTGAGAACTAGTAAAAACTCAATCCATGACATACCAAAGGTCTGTTTTATACACTGACCTAAAGAAAAAACCAATAAGTCTAAAGAACCAACTTTTTATGAAATTAAAAGAAAAAGTTCACATGTATAGTCAACATATAACAAGAATACAATGGTCGGAATGAACAAACTGTATGGTGAGGAACGTTTTAAGCTTAGAAATACAACAACATTTTATAAATAGGCATCCCGTAAACCAAACAATTAAAGAAGCGTAGCCTAGGAAGTTGGTGGAAAAGTGAACCTTTTTTCTAAGCTATAATGAATTGGGTCGTCAGGGCCGTAAACCAAATACAAATTACATGTGTCTAAAGTTTTGTAATAACGGTAAAAGACATACGTATTTTGTATCTTGTTGTTTCTTAAATCAGTTAAGACAATTTATTGATTCATATATATATATTTTTTTTTTTCAAACAATTTTTTCTTTTCAATAATAATGTTGGTTGCTCCCTATTCGATTATAAAAAAAAAACTAGACAATACTGACACCGCGCTTCCACGCGGCGTCAATAAACAAAAATATATGAAACTAATATACAGGGGAAAAGTTTCAATTATATTATTATGTCATATTGCAGCTATGGAAATAACCAGTATGGACAAGAGACTATGGCCCGGTGTGGCCTCAAATATTCCGTACCTAATTGGACTCATGATATTATCAACAGTCGCCTATTTCGAGAGATCATGGGACAAACTCGCTCTTTATACAGGGTTTCCTTGTTTGCTTCTATTGCCATTATGGTGGTAAGTACATGGGACAAACTCGCACTGTATACAGGGTTTCCCTGTTTTCTTCTATTGCCATTATGGTGGTAAGTACATGGGATAAACTCGTCCTGTATACAGGGTTACATTGTTTGCTTCTATTGCCATTATGGTGGTAAGTACATGAGACAAACTCGTCCTGTATACAGGGTTACATTGTTTGCTTCTATTGCCATTATGGTGGTAAGTACATGTCACAAACTCGCCCTGTATACATGGTTTCCTTGTTTGCTTCTATTGCCATTATGGTGGTAAGTACATGTCACACACTCGCCCTGTATACAGGGTTTCCTTGTTTGCTTCTATTGCCATTATGGTGGTGAGTACATGGGACAAACTCGCCCTGTATACAGGGTTTCCTTGTTTGCTTCTATTGCCATTATGGTGGTAAGTACATGGGAAAAACTAGCCCTTTATACAGAATTTCCTTGTTACTTTTGCCGTTCTGTCGGTGGTTACATGGGACATACTCGCCCGGTATACAGAGTTTCTTTGTTATTATTGCCATTATGGTGGTAAGTACATGGGACATACTCGCCCTGTATACAGAGTTTCTTTGTTACTATTGCCAGTATGGTGGTAAGTACATGGGACATACTCGCCCTGTATACAGAGTTTCTTGTTACTATTGCCATTATGGTGGTGAGTACATGGGACATACTCGCCCTGTATACACCGTTACACTTGTTACTATTGCCGTGCTGGCGATGGCTACATAGGATAAACTCGCCCGGTATACAGAGTTTCTTTGTTTACTTCAATTGCAATTATGGTGGTGAATTCATGGGGCACAATCGCCTTTTATTCATTCTTTACCTTGTTTTGCTACTACTGCCGTTATGGCGGTGAGTACATGGGACAAACTCGCCCTGTATACACCTTTACATTGTTTGTAATATAGCCGTTATGGCGACGAGTGCATGGGACAAACACGCCTGTATACACCGTTACATTGTTTGTTACTATAGCCCGTTATGGCGGTGAGTACATGGGACAAACTCGCCCTGTATACACCGTTACATTGTTTGTTACTATAGCCGTTATAGCGGTGAGTACATCGGACAACTCGCCCTGTATACGACGTTATCTTGTTTTGTTAATATAGCCGTTATGGCGGTGAGTACATGGGAAAAACTCGCCCTGTATACACCGTTACCTTGTTTGTTACTATAGCCGTTATGGCGGTGAGTACATGGGACAAAATTCACCCTGTATACGACGTTATCTTGTTTGTTACTATAGCCGTTATGGCGGCGAGTACATGGGACAAACTCGCCCTGTATACGACGTTACATTGTTTGTTTATTTTATCGTTATGTCGGTGAGTACATGGAACAAACTCGACCAGTATACGACGTGACCTTGTTTGTTCATTTTGTCGTTATGGTGGTGAGTACATGGGACAAACTCGCCCTGTATACACCGTTACCTTGTGTGTTACTTTTGCAGTTATAGTGGTGACAACATGGGACAAACGCGTCCTGTATACACCGTTACAGTGTCTGTTACTATTGCCGTGTTGGTGTTATGTACATAGAATAAACTCGGCTTTTTATACACGGTTTCTTTACTCTTTTCTATGGCCATTATGGTAGTGAGTACATTGCCATATGCAGTATTCATTCTGTTACTATGCATTGTATAAGTTGATATGAACGTCTGGAAAAAGCTATGTATAAATGTATTGTCAAGGCTAATACCTGAGTCTCCGAGATGGTTGTTGTCAAAACACCGCAAAGTCGAAGCAGAAGCCATGATGACTACAGCTGCAAAATGGAACGGAACGACCACTTTCCGGACAAAATACTTGACAAAGTCGTCATCGAAGAAGAGCCGTCCTGGAAACATTTCTTTAAAGTGTTTAAATCGAGGAAAATGTTTATCATCACCTCAGTAACGTGTTTAACTGGTAAGACAATCTCTCTTCTCTCTATATCTCTTTATATCTCTGTGTTTCTCTCTCTCTCTCTCTCATCTCTCTCTCTCTCCCTCTCTCTCTCTCTCTCTCTATCTCTCTCTCTCTCTCTCTCTTCTCTCTCTCTCTCTCTCTCTCTCTCTCTCTCCTCTCTCTCTCTCTCTCTCTCTCTCTCTCTCTCTCTCTCTCTCTTTTTACTCTCTCTATCTCTTTCTCTATCTCTCTCTTTCTTTTTATCTCTATGCCCCCTCTCCTCATACCCAACCATAAACTGATTTAAGCTGCATTAACCGGAAAAGAGTTTCTCCTTGCCTTTACGGGTAGTAAAGAGAGCAAAGACAATCTTATATGCTTACGGCCCAATTCCACCATACTTTTTACACTTTTACTCATTCTTTACCTTGTTTGCTACTACTGCCGTTATGGCGGTGAGTACATGGGGACAAACTCGCCCTGTATACACCTTTACATTGTTTGTTAATATAGCCGTTATGGCGACGAGTGCAAGGGACAAACACGCCCTGTATACACCGTTACATTGTTTGTTACTATAGCCGTTATGGCGGTGAGTACATGGGACAAACTCGCCCTGTATACACCGTTACATTGTTTGTTA